>PVJC01008091.1:0-40890 GCA_004026665.1 Murina feae | reverse complement strand
AAGGGAGAGAGACAGGGGGATAGGAACATCAATGATGAGGGAGGGTCGTTGACCGGCTGCCTCCTGCACACCCCACGCTAGGGACTGAGCCTGCAGCCCCGGCAGGTGCCCTTGACCAGAATCAACCTGGGACCCTTCCATCGGGCCGCTTTCTTAATTAACTGGTAGATCGGGACGATCAGACGCCAGTCCTTGGGATGTAAGAATCCCCAAGAGCTCGTTATGTGCCTCCTTGCTCGATGCCACGTGGCTCTCCCGGGATCACAGCTGTTCTCAGGGAGTCGGACCCTTCTGGGGCAGTTTGCAGGCCTGCTCCTTCTCCTCATCAGATGTCCACTTCAGCCAGGTGGGAGAGCTGCATGGGGGGGGGGGGCAGGGCCCACCGGGACAGGCCCTTCCTGGGAGCAGGCCCGCGCCTTGTGCCGGCAGCAGACAGGCTCCAGAACGAGCTCCATCCATGACTTTCATCACCAAACGTTTCTATTCACAGGTTCCGTTATTCTGGGTCTCGTGGCTCACCTTCTCTCTCCACAGGCGTTTCCTCTTTTGTGGGAAACATTTCCAGTGACGAATGTGAGGGAGGCGAGAGAGAGGGCTCATGGCCCATTACCCAGCATAGGTGATGGGCCTGCATCTCCAGGAAGAGCCGGGAGGCGCAGGACACCGGGCCCACCCCCAGCATGGGCGGGCGCCGGCCATTCTTCTGCAGAATCATCAGAGCGGGCTTTCTGTTCCTTCGGGTGAATTGGGGGTGAAGATGGCTAAAGTCACGGTGTGTACCCTTTCTCCAGAAGCAATCTTGTTCTGGTATAAACAGAACAGCTGGAAGCCGAGCTGCGGGAAAGGGCCTGGAGCCCGTAGGCCCTCCCCCTGGACCCCTCCCTCCCCCACCCCCATGGACTCCAGGGCGCCCACCGCGACGGGAAGATGCACGTGGCCATCACGCTTCCTGAGAAGCCATCGAGCCAGATTGCTTCCGTGTTCCCAGCATCGCCCCTGCGGCCGAAGGCCCGGGACTCTGTTTCTCGCTCCTGTCGGAGCTTTCCTCGGCTAGGCTTTCCATGGGCACGACTTCCCTCTGCCTTGACGTCAGGCGGTCCCTCTCCCCCGTGCGGTTGTTGGGGACGTTTTCCAGTTTCCTCTCGTTGTGATTGCTGACAATGGTCACAATCGCTGGATGTGCCCTGGATGCTCACGGAACCACCTTGGACTAGTGCAGTGGCTTCCTCCCTGGTCTCCCTTCCTCTAGGCTTGCCTCTCGGAGGCCTGTTCTCAGGCAGCAGCCTGAGGAACCTGTTAAAACACAGTCAGATCATCCCGTTTTCCTACTCAAATCCTTCCCTCTGACTAGAGCTCAAGCCCCTCAGACCCTCCATCATTGGGCCTGTGACACCTCTCTGGCCTCATTTCCTATTACTTTCCCTGCATGCAACCTGGTCCAACCTAGCTCAGCCTCAGGGCCTTTGCACACACAACCCCTCTGCCTGAGATGCCCTTTGCCCAGGTAGCCTCAAGGTCTCACCCTCACTTCATTCAGGTCTCTGCTCATATGTCATCTTCTCAGGCTTCCCTGACCTGTTACACGAAACAGCTTTCCTCTTACAGAGACTCCCTACCCTATACTCTGCTTCACTCTTCCAATCCACTTACTGCCACCCACCATGTTATATATTATTACTAGAGGCCCAGTGTATGACAACCATGCACTTGGGGGTGGGAGGGAAATCTCTCAGCCTGGCCTGTGCCCTCTTACAGTCCAGGACCCCTCAGGGGATGTCTGACTGCCGGCTTAGGCCCACTTCCCACAAGCTGGCAGTCAGACATCCCTCAAGGGGGTCATTAACCCTGCCACAGGGGCAGGAGATGCTCCTGCCACCACCACTGCACTCACCAGCCATGAGCCTGGCTCCCTGTGGGAGTGCACTGACCACCAGGGGGCAGCTCCTGCATCGAGTGTCTCCCCCCTGGTGGTCAGTGCACATCATAGAATTGGTCATTGTGGTCGTTGGGTTGATTTGCATATTAGTCTTTTATTATATAGTATTGTCCGTCCTTCACTGGAAGGTAAGAAGCTTCAAGAGGGTAGGGCTCTTGACTGTTTTGCTTACAGCTGTCTCCTTAGTGCGAGAATATTGTCCAATACACCAAAGGCACTCAACAAATAATTGTGGGATGAAGGAATGAATTCTAAGCAAATGAGAGCATTAAGCATGGTTTCTTGCAGTATGTTGTTTTGTAACTGGCGTAGGTGGTAATTCTGCCACCTGGAATGTAGCTCTCAGTGCTGGAGCGGCTGGTGGTAGGATGTCCTTTGGTTCCTAATGATCTACGCCCCCTCCCTGTAAGAAGATGAGATAGTCCTGCTCATTGATCACCACGAGAGAGGACACTTCTCTGTCCACTGATGTGGAGCTGAGCT
Organism: Murina feae; assembly: GCA_004026665.1. Classification (NCBI taxonomy): domain Eukaryota; kingdom Metazoa; phylum Chordata; class Mammalia; order Chiroptera; family Vespertilionidae; genus Murina; species Murina feae. The sequence goes on along the minus strand of PVJC01008091.1, from coordinate 38,471 downwards.
CTATGACTTGCCTTAACCAATAGAATGTGGGCAAAAGGGACTGATGCCACAGCTGACCAGGAGCTTTGAGCACCATCATGGGGCTTGGCCATTCTTTTTTCCTCTCCCATAAGAAAACCATATCCCAAATAGGGGCCAATTTTTCACCTGGAATCTAGGAATAGGAAAGACATAAGGAAGGAGCAGACTCTTGTCTGACTCATAGCAATCTTTAGTAGTCATTTAACATAAATTAGAAATAAATCTTTGTTCTAAATCAATGAGATTGTCAGGGTTCTTTGTTACTGCAGCATAACCTCACAAAAACTAATAGGGCTAAATGGCAGCACTGGAGAAGTAGTTAAAATAGATGACCTCTGAAGCCCCTTCCAGGCCCTTATCCTAGACTCTACAGCTCATTCTCAGTACATGGGACATGAGTCCTGAAAAAGGAGGTGTTTTGGGGAGACAGTAGAGCATATTTACTGGGTTTTGAGTCAGACAGTCCTGGCTTGCTCCAAGCTTTGCCACTTACCAGCCATGAGATCTTATTCAAATTATTTATAAACTCACTGAGCCTTAGTTTCCCACTCCATAAAATGGGATGGTAACTGTTCCCACTGCAAGGGGTCTGTGTGAGAATTAGATGAGACAGTGCCCAGCACACAGGTAGCACGCCCCCCAGAGGTAGGAGCTGTGGTAGACACCTGTCATATTCAAGCTGCCTTGCGTCTTTTAAATAGTCTTTCCAGATTTGATGAAATTCCTACATTACAAGTTCTACCACCCACAGTGGACATGGGAACTCCAACCCCCAGCCTCCCGGCAGCCAGCCCTTCAGGCAAGTGGTGTAGGCTCCTCCAGTCAGACACTCCATGCAAGGGTTGCATTGCTGGGAACAGCTCTGCCAGGAGCTCTGTGTTTGCTGGTGTGGCAGGGGTGACCTTCTGGTGGTGGTCTGCCAGGGGTTCCTGGGGAAAATGGGTGTCGGATGGAGGAGGGTGAAGACAATTGTCTTGTTAGGCCAGTTCTGTAGTAATTTGAGGCCTTATTCTTGGAAACTGAGCTTGATCCTGATTCTCCAGCCAACCTCCACCTTCCTTCCCTGCCTCCACCTTCCAATAGCTCAGGGGGCTTTACAAATGCCTTTTAGTACATTTTTCTGCTTTAACCACCAGATTACACTTCCTATGCTTTAATGCTGAATAGATTTAATATTGTTTCATCACCATCTATCTAATACAAGAGCAATATGCAAATTAACCATCACTCCGAGACACCCAAGCCACACCCACCAGCCAAGCCACGCCCATCAGCCCATCAGAGCAGGTGTATGCAAATTAACCCAGCCAAGATGGCAGCCGGCAGCCATGGAGCTAGAGCAAACAGGAGGCTTCCGTTGCACCAGTGATGGAGTTAAAACTGCCTGCTAGGCCAGCTGGGCCTCTGCCCTGGGCAACAAAGTTTCAATTACAGAAGATAAATAAACCCCAGATACCTGCTAGCCTCGCTGGGATGTTGGGTTAATGGGAGCTGTGGGCAGCCTGAAAGCGACCCTCAGCCCCTCACCCAGGCTGGCCAGGCACCCCAGCAAGGACCTGAACCCTGAAGTGACTGTGGGCAACCTGAAAACGGCCCTCAGCCCCCTCACCCAGGCTGGCCACACCCCCATGGGGTGAGGGTCCCCACTGGGGGGCTTGGCCAGCCTGTAAACAGCCATCAGCACCTCACCCAGGCTGGCCAGGCACGCCAGCAGATGGACATCCCCCGAGGGGTCCCAGACAGCAAGAGGGCACAGGCCAGACTGAGGGACCCCCCACCCCCCTAGTGCACACATTTTTGTGCACCGGGCCCCTAGTTGTTAAATAAGAGTCATTGGGGCCTTGAGGCCTCCAACCACCCAGGAGAGTGTCGGCTGGCTAGCATTGGCTTGTAAATCCCATACCCTGAGTTTCCTTGGGTGGGGAATCAGCAGTTGGAACCTGCAAAGGAGACTTAATTTCATGTCTACCTTCACCTGGCCCTCCTGCCACCAGAACTGCACCCCTCCCTCCAGCCTTCCTTCTCTCTCCTAGTCTCTCTTGATTAGCTGCATTGAATGCAGTGAACACCAGGGGGCGATAAATACCCACTTTGGAGATTATGGCAAGTTACGTTTCTTTTTTCCCCCCCTCTATTTCTGCTGGTGAAAGAAATTACTTGGAGACAACAAACAAGTCTGTCTTAGAGCCCCAGGGTAGCAAATGTGTGTGCATTTCCTGCGCTTACAGGTGGGGAAACAGATCCATAGGGGTGACTTAAGGTCACATGACCAGGAAGTTAGCCCAGCAGGGACTTGAGCCTAAACCATCTCTCAGAAGAAGGCTGTGCTAACACTGCAGCTTTCCAGGGGAGGGTGGTGGAGAGTAGGACACAAAAGAATGTGGGGGTCCCTGTTTTCCTGCAAAGGTCTGTTTGGCACTTCCTCTACTTAGAAAACTCACCAATTCAACCAGCATTTGCTGACACCAGGACTGCAAACTCAGTTGCCCACAGGGACTAAGCAGGTCACCAAAACGAGAAAAGCAGGTTAGGTGGGCAACAGGGAGTGGTGGGGACTGTGGCCAGCTGGAGGGAATATATTACAACTGAAGGTTGTACCCACACTCAGGACCAGCCAGCTGCTGCTCCATGAGAATGCACATCAGGCTGTTTGGATTTGTCTGTTTTTCAAAATAAGTTATACATCTCAGTGTTCATTTGAGATTTCCCAAATTTGAAATGCTGGGAAAATTGAAAACTTTTCAGCTCAGTTCTCTGAGTCTTGCTGTTCTCACCTGTGCAATGGGGAGAATGTCCACAACATGTGTTTTGGGCCACAGGAGTGTGTTGATAGCCTTGGCCTAATTAGGGAAGGATTTCAGTCTGGTTTTGTGCAGCTACATCCAGTGGCAGGTGTGAGGGCTCCCATGCCTGATCCCCTTTCTTTCTTTTCCTTTTTTGTTATTTTATTTTTGTTGTTGTTCATCCTCACCCAAATATATTTTTACATTGATTTTAGGGAAAGTGGAAGAGAGAGGGAAAGACAGAGAGAAACATCGATGTGAGAGAAACACATCGATTGGTAGCCTCCTACACAAGCCCTGACCAGGGCCGGGGCTGGGGAGAAGCCTGAAACCAAGACACATGCCCTTGACCGGAACTGAACTCAGGACCTTTTGGTCCACAGGCCGACCCTCTATCCACTGAGCCAAACTGGCGAGGATGCCTAATCCTCTTTCTTCAGCATCTCCTCCTCCAGCGCAGGGACCTAGGAGTACTTTGAGACATGGAGAAAGGGGTGTGCAGCGGAGGCTTCTCTGCTTTCTGTCCCAACAATTCTTCCCTGTGGGAATGAAAGCCATGGTAGATCAATGAGAAAATCACAGAATTTCTTTATTTTTTAAAATATATTAAATATTCTAAGTAATTTCAAAAATTTTGTCCTTTTCCATTTTGTTTTTATGTATGGTTCAGAATATGTAAAATGGCTAGCAAATTGGTACATACATCTTAATTATAAGTATATACTAGGGGCCCGGTGCACAAAAATTTGTGCACTCGGGGTGGAGGGAGTCCCTCAGCCCGGCCTGTGCCCTCTCACAGTCTGGGACCCCTCAGTGGATGTCCTATGATGGCCCCAGTCTGCCAGGAACCTTTTGTGTGTGTGTGTATGTGTGTGTGTCGCCACTGGGGACCTGGCCCCAGCTGCATCTGAGGCTCGGAGCAGTCCTCCTGTGTGTGTCTACCTGCCGGGGGCCTGCCCCCAGGCACACAGTGGAGGCTTGGAGCAGGCACCCCCTCTATGTTGATCTCTCAAACTCTTGCCCTCCCCTGCATGTTGTTCTCTTTTTTGAGCTGTGACCAGGGCTGGATGCTGCCTGCCTCCCAAGCTTGCCTACTGCCCATCTTCCTCCAGCCACCAGAAAGCAGGGAAAACCCTGCCTCGTGGTCAGGCCAGCCTTTTCCTGCTCCCTGATCCCCGGAAGGGACCTGGGAAGCCGCCAAGCAGGCCACCAACTCTTTCCCACTCACCCATCTCCTGCAGCCTTCCTTTCCTACTTCCTGGTGCCGCCAAGGGGTCTGGGAGCTGCCAAGCAGGACCCCGGCCCCTGCAGCCTTGCTTTCCCGCTCCCTGATACCCCACAAAGGGCCTGGGAAGCCCAGCAAGCAGGCCACTGACCCCCTGCTGCCTCTTTCCCACTCCCCGATGCCCCTCCAAGGACCTGGACAGCTGCCAAGCAGGCTGCCAACCCCCTGCCACCTCCTACCCGCTCCCCAATGCCCCTCCAAGGACCTGGACAGCTGCCAAGCAGGCCCCTGACCCCCTGCTGCCTCTTACCCGCTTCCCAGTGCCCTCCAACCCTGCCGCCTGTTTCCCACTCACAGGTCCTGGGTCCTGCGCTGTCCCGTCCTGCAGCCGCTCTGTGCACTCAGGAGGTCCCTCAGCCCGGCCTGTGCCCTCTTGCAGTCTGGGACCCCTCGGGGGATGTCCACCTGCTGGCGTGCCTGACTAGGCTGGGTGACGGGCTTTAAGGCTGCCCACAGCTCCCATTGACCCAATGTTTCAGCATGGCTGGCTGGACGCAGGTTTCTGGAGTTTGTTTATCTTCTATAATTGATGCACTGTTCCTTTAAGGCCTGCGGTTTATCTTCTATAATTGATACACTGTTCCTTTAAGGCGGCCTTCTAACTAACGAAGCCTCCTCTGCCTCACCTCGCAGGGTCTATAATGAAACAATTGCTACTTTTACTGGTTAGGCCCGGGCTGCTCTTTCCTTCAGCTCCCGAGGATTCTATGATTGTTATATTGTTTCAAAGGTGTGTTTCGCTAGAGCCAGTTTAATCGGAGCTGAGCTGAGCGGGCGCAGCTTCACTTTCGCTCCTGCCACAATGGAAAGGGCTGTTTTCTCAGGTCCGGGAGTGGCGGCTGCCATGTTGGCTGGGCTAATTTGCATACAGCTGCTCTGATTGGCTGGTGGGCGTGGCTTACCCTGTCTCAGAGAAATGGTTAATTTTACTATTTCGCTTTTATTAGTTTAGATTGGGGTGTGGGATCATGACTGTTCGGGGGGGCCCAAACCCCACTAGAGTTAAGCTGCTAGCCAGAAGTGGAAAACAACAGGTATAACCAGAAATTGTGGATGGGGAGACATCATTTAATAGTCTCAAATATCACCCTTGTGCCACCATTGTTGTTTTTAAAAGCTTCATAATATGTAATGTGCAACAAAATGCTAATTATCCAGGTAGTTTAAAATACACAAAGAATTTTAAAAACATCTGGTGCCTGGAAACAGCTTATTTTAAAAATGGTAAGTCCTATTGTTACTGTTGTCATTGCTTCTGCTATTGTGACATTGCAGGCCACCACTGCACAGGCTTCTGGGTCAGCGGCCCCACTGCGCCCAAAGCCCCCTGAGGCCAGGGCAGGCGGGATGAGCCCCTGGACCTTCAGCTGTAGCAGGGGCAGGTGGGAATGATGACCTTCCTTAAAAGACTGACACTGAAGGAATCAAGGGCTCAGTTTCTCTCTGGTGTGAACTTGGGTCACATCCCAGCTACAACCCAGCTATAATGGATTCAGAGTTCAGATCCTCATTCAGTGTTTTCGTAAAAATTCATGGTCCTGCTGAGCCCATTCAGATGCAGAAAAAGAGTCTTTACTAATAGAAACAGACTCAAGCTTGAGGAACTGCTGTTAACCACTTCCTGGCCAGAGACTCAGCAAGGGGACAAAATGTGGGGCAGACTTTGCCCATGGAGCGGACATTCTTTCCCCCCTGAAGGAGCAGGTCCCTCCTAGGCCCTAAGGGAGGGGGTGGAGTAGGGGGCTCTTTGATCAGTGAGAGCCTTTGGGGATAGACCATGTGGCTCACTGTTGGGTGCTCAGAATCTGGGCACCTGTGTCCTGCCCAGCTTGGGCCTTTCTCCTGGGCCTCAGTTTCTGCAACAAAACTGGGCTGGCTATCAACTTTTCATTTCTCTTTCCTCCATCACTATTTGTGGCCTTGGGCAAGTTACATACCTTCTCAGTGCCTTTATTTCCACATCTTGGAAATTCACGGCCTCGTAAGGACCAAATGAGTGCTATTTAAACTGATAGCTTAAAATAAATAAATAAACTGATAACTTTAAGGAAGCAGTGCAGGTTGAGGGGAAGGAGACACTAACTCTAGTCTGAGGACTCTGAAGAAGGAAGATCCTAAATATCGCAAGCACTGGAGACTCATTGTCCAACGTGGGACTTATTCATTCACGCACAAAGGGTTATGTGAGCAATATTATCTACCTTTCTTCTTTAAATCAGCTTAATTCATATGTACCACAGCCTTTTCTATCCACTCATCATCCATCAATGGACCCTTGGGCCGCTTCCACATCTTGGCTATTGTAAATAAAGCTGCAGTGAACCTAGCGGTGCATGCCGGTATTTTGAATTAGTGTTTTGGGTTCTTTCAGATAAATCCCCAGAAGTGGAATCAGCTTACTTCAGACTCTCAGTGCCCATCAGAGGAATTTCTACTCCAGTCGTTCTAACAACCTACGAGGCAGAGGGTGTATTTTCTTGACTGAGGCCCCAGCCAGCAAGAAAATGTGTAACAATAGCACCCATCCTGCAAGGCCTTCTGAAACTTTGCCGCATCACCCCATCGAGAGAGGGAGTGTGTCCTTCCCCTTGCACTAGGTGGGCCTTGGTGACTGCCTCCAGAAATAGAATACAGAAGAAGCAATGCTACATGATTAAAGTCTAGGTCAGAAAATGCTGCGTGCGTCTACCTTGCTCTCTGCGTGCTCTTGAAACCCAGCTGTCTTGCAATGAGGAAGACCACATCGCGTGCAGAGAGGCCTCATGGAGAGGAACTGAGGCCTTGGTCCACAGCTCTGGCTGAGCACCAACTTGCCAGCTATCTTAGAAGTGGATTCCCAAGCTCTGGCTGAACCAGCGGACATTGCACAGAGCAGAGATAGGCCCTTCCCACCGAATCACCCTAAATTGCAGATTTATGGGCTTAATGATCGGGTGGTTTGTTACCGAGCAATAGGAAACAGATGCAGCGCTCTTCCCGCCCCCCCTTCCTCCCTCCCTGCAGGTGCCAATGAGACCCTGACACCCATGTTCTTGCCCACAAGAACCTTCAGGTCACCTGCTCGGCAGCTCCTGTGCCACACTTGGTGTGGGGGAATCTCTGAAAAGCTGGGAGCCCCATGGACATATCCTTCTGAGGTCTTGCCATCCTACCATCTCCCCTGCCTCCAGGTTGGCCATTTGATATCTTCTCTCAAGGCTTCTAGAGTGGTTCTTCTTGCCCCTTTTCCACCCCCAGAACTACTAGCTTCACTTCTGGGTGGACTGGAGAATTGCACAAGCAGTGCAAATAGTCTCTCACTAGAGGGGGCACTGCTCTCTGCCAGCAAAACGCCCAGGTGAACCATGACAAAGCAGGATCCTGCTGGAAAGAGGAAATGCTGGGACAACCAACCCAATTTGATGTCAGTAAAGAACTCAGATACACATCTACTCAATGACTGTCCCTTAAGCTTCCAATGTGTGTGAGCATTGTGTGAGGTGCTGGCGAGACAAGGACAAATGGCAGTGCCACCCATAGACCTGTGTCCACTCAGAGTTGGCACCCCTCTCCTCAATCACACTTTAGGTATATAAAACCATGGAAACCTCTGTCCAGAGGACCCAACACCAGTCTTAGGGCTTACACAAGCACTTTCCCCAGGACCATCTTTCTGAGGGTACAATGTGGCCCCGTGTGCACCCCTAGAAAGTTGACCAAGTAGCAACTATGTAATAAAAGCCCAATATGCGAAGTGTCTGACCATTCATTTGACCAGTCACTATGACATGCACTGACCACCAGGGGGCAGATGCTCCGACCAGTAGGTTAGCTTGCTGCTGGGGTCTGGCTGATCCGAACTGGGCAAGATGGGCTGAACATGCCCTAGAGCCCTCTTGCTGTTCCTCCCCAGCCCTGATCGTGCATTGGTGGGGTCCCTCGACCTGGCCTGCACCCTCTCACAATCTGGGACCCCTCGGGGGAATGTGTCAGAAAGCTGGTTTTGGCCTAATACCCACAGGCCAGGCAGAGGGACCCAGCAGTGCAGAAATCCATGCACTGGGCCTCTAGTAAAGAATATTTCTCAAGACAGTCGACTACACATGTTTTATTTTCCAGTCTGTTAAAGGGTTATATATGAGGTATGGGGCCTTAATTTGCACTATTAACATGTTAGGGTAGTTCACGATCGGGAATAGTGCCAGTGCCCCAGTGGGGGCGGGTGGCAGGAGTATGGCAGAAATTCCAGACGCTGCCTGTACACTGCCCTTCATGTTGCCACAGCTGCTCCCGTCTCTAATCTGGAGTGACAGAGGCAGGAATGGGTAGCAGACGGGTCTAATGTGATCAGATGTCTATATGGAGGAGGGAGGGGCCCATGGGATCCAGCTGTTTTGCCAACGGCCAATCACCATCACAAACACACCCAGTTTGAGGGGCGGGGACACGGAGCACAGTCGAAGAGGAGAGCATTTGATGCCCATTTTGCAGGGTTGGCTGGGAACCCAGCCCAAGACAGAAGAGCACAGTGGTTCTCACAGTAAGTCTCTGAACCAGCAGCATCCACATCCTCTGGGGGCTGGTCAGGCTCTTGGCCTCTTGCGGGGTAGAGGGTGTCCTTCCGTGGGAAGAACAGTTTAGTACGGAGATTCTACGAAGACGACTTTGTACTGGGAAAAGAACGTTTGTGGGGCATGTACAGTATGCAAATGGGGCTGACGCTTCATGAACACTATCAGATTTGGTCCTCAACGGACATTCTCAGCGTTGGTATTATGACCCTTTTAAGGGCTTCTCACAGAAAAGTGAAGTGCAGAGGATGAAAAGGGGGCTGTATAGAAAGTAACCTCGCAGGATGATCTGATCATAAATTCCTAATGGGCAGGTCGTGGTGGGTAGTCCTCTGCCAGGCACGTAACTTTTTTAGTAAAAAGGTTTATATTTGCCTTAAGCAAGCCCGGTCCATTGTTCTTGTGCATCTAAATGAACACATCTTTGAAGTAATCATAATCGCCTCCGAGAGGGCACGTAACCTTGGTAACTACCCCGTAACCCAATCCTCACCTCGCTCTCATCTCCCCTTTGCTTAACCTTTCTTACTTCCCACGTGATTTCAAGAGCATAATGGTCCTCTGAAGCATTTCCAACTGATAAACTGTCCTCTGAAGCATTTAAGATCTCGCTTCCCCCGAAATGGTCGTCAGTTTTGGCTCATATAAACTCAGAGAAATTCTCTACAGGTTTGGACCTGCCTGGGGCCCCCGGGGTTCCCAGGAGGCTGTACACTGTTCTGTATGATGGTCCGACAACCCTAACTTCTTCTCAAACCTGAGTGGGATTCAAAATCACCTCAAGACCTTGTTAAAACAAATTGCGAGGCTCCTCCCCCAGAATTCCTCATTCAGTAGGGCTGGCATGGGGCCCCAAAACACACACACCCAGCACGTTCCCAGGTGCTGCTGCGGTGGGTGCGAGGACCATGCTTTGGGAAGGACCGTGCTTGCTGGGATCCAGTTTCCTACCCCACCCTTGCAGAATGACGTCCTCTGGAGATTCCAGTGAGATAATGGGAATGGAAGAGCTATGTCAAGGGTGCAGGTAATTGGCCCTGGTCACTAACCTGCGGGGCAACCTTCCTGAGGCTGGTCCCTGGGGCCTGAGAACTCAGAGGGCTGGAATGCAGGTGGGGCACCACAGCCATCAGGAGATCTTTTGCAGCCCATCGTAATTTTGGGCCATTTCTTCTCTAGGGAGAAAGTCACCTTCTGAGGGCTCTGGCCCACGACCCCTCTTGCCACCCCCCCTCATCAACTCTCGCCTCCTCCCGCACCTCAGCCAGCCTGTTGGACATTGCCCCAGCATCGGGCTGGGCCAGGCCAGTTCCCCGGGGGGCCAGCCAGGCCAGGCAAGCTGGGGCGGCACCAAGCCTGCGATTCAGGGCCTGGGGCTGGATCCCACGCATCTCCACGACTTCCCTTCCCTCGGCTTCAGGTTGCTCTCGGGTAAAATGGGCGCAATATCTGCATCGAGTTGTGCAAATTCAAGAGCCAGTAGTTTCTACAGCGCTTGCCATGGAACCCGGGTCCCGGCGAGAGTCCAAGCAGTGGTAGCTGCTCATATGTGCAAACGGCGCTTGGGCCCAAGCCGCCTCCTGATAGAGATTCGGACTTGGAACGCGAACCGCTCCCACACGGTTCACCGGTCGCCCCCGGACCCACCCGGCCTGGGGTGCCAGCGTGGGGGCCCGGGGCTCGCTCGGCCGCCCGCCGGGGAGTGGGCTGGCGGGGCAGGACAGAACGAGGTAGGCGGGGAGGAAGGGGGCGTGGCCTCATCCTCGCGGGGCGGGGCCGGGGCAGGACGGGCAACGTCGAGGAGGGACAGGCCGTTAGGCAGCTGAGAGTGGGGTCTCCCGCCCTGCGGGGCGCGAGCGCGGAGCCCCGCCAGGCGGCGAGTCAGGCTGTATCCCGGGCCTGGGAGCTGGAGGGGCGCGGAGGACCGAGCTGCGGGGCGGGCCCGGGGGCGGACCCCAGCCTCGTGGGGGCGGGGCTGGCGGTGTAGATTGGGCGGCCGCAGCGAGGCGGGGAAGGGGGCGGGGCAAGGGGCGGGGAAAGGGGTGGAGCCACACCCCCAGCAGGGCCCCGGGCGGGGCTGGCCGGTGCGGAGTCGGGGAGGCCGTGTGGGCGGAGCCTGATCTGGCGGGCAGCGGGGCTACGCTCCGGCAGCGCCCGGGGGCGGGGCCGGCGAACTGGCGTCGGGAAGGCAGGGGGCGTGTCCGGGGCGTGTCCTCGGCGGGGGCGGGGCTTGGCCGAGGCTTCTGCTTTCTCCGAGGACCGCGGGGAGTGGGTGAGCCCTGCTCTGCACAGTCGGACGCTGACAGGGTTGCGATCGCGCGACCCCAGGCTTGCTGCGCTGAACAGAAAGCAGAACCAGCAGGTAAGAAGGGGCAAGGGGCCCGGTTGGGGGTGGGGGGGTGCTGGCCGGTAGCAAAGTTAGTTTTCGCCACCACTTCCAGAGCGCGCTTGGGCAGCTTTCTCGGAACAAGTGACAGGTCGGGCCACGCAGGCAGCTGGTGGGTGAGAAGCAGCTTAAGTTCCGGAGTCCTGAACCCCAGTTCTCCAGCTCCGCCATGCACCAGCTGGGTGTCCTTCGGCACATCCCTCCCCTGGGCTCTAGACCTCTCGGGTTCCAGTAAAAGGAGGTTGAACCAGCTGAACTTAATGGTCCTGTTGCCCTTTCTCACTACCAGCCCGGAAGGTGAGAGCTGGCAGGTGAGAGCCAAGTGCAGTTCAGCAGCAGACATTCAAATCGCGTTGCTCAGACCGCAGTCTTCTGCCTGCCGAGTGGCACGGAGCAAAGCAATGTCTTGGGGAAGCGGGAAGCGAGTTGCTTCAAAGGCCACACTAGTTACTCAGATGGGGTTTGAACCCGCAAGCCCAGAGGGAGTGGAGCCCAAGTCAGGGAGCTTTCAGTCTCCCCTCCCCTCCCCCCCTCTCAATTCTGAGAGCCCAGTATGACTTTGGGCCAGAAACTCAAGGGGGCTTTTGTCCATTTCCAAGGGCTTTTTTCCAGGTGAGTTGGCCTGGGGGGGGGGGGCAATAAGCAGGGGACAAGTCCTCATCTGGTGAATAGGAAAGATAAGAAGAAACCGGGCCAAGTTTTGGACTCAGATCAAGCCCAGGGCCTGGGGTTCTTGCTGCATGCCCTGGGGTTAGGTTAGTTCCTGGTTCTGGAGGTTCTGTCCTTGGTGCTGTGGGTCCCCTGTGCCAGGGGCCGTGGTAGTCGGGCAGCCTAAATCAGTGGTCAGGGGCTTGGGCTCCCTCCCCTGTAAGCGTCAGTTTCCCCATCTGTGAAATGGGGGTAATGATGTACCAGGGGTCGTAGTGAGGACTTCATGGGATAATGTGAATACAGTGCTTAGCAAGGCGCCAGGCACTCAGTGAGCCCTCACTACATGCCAGCTGCTCTGATGTCGATGGGCAGGTGGTGGACTGGCTTCCTGCCTGGGAATGAGCTAGGTCTCGGAGGGTCAGAGATTGGCTGCATCCTCTTCTGACACTGTGTGAGCCAGAAATTGCCACCTGCCACCAGCATCACTTTGTTCATTTCAGGACTGAGTGGCTGAGTTTTCTGTAATATTGCTTGAGGTTGGTGGGTGTCCAGTTAAATAAACACAAAAATGTGTTCTGAGCACCTACTATATATTAGGTGTTGTTTCAGAGGTGAACTAGCCAGACCTGGTCTCTGTCCTCACTTTGAGCTGCTGACAGTGAGGACGCCCCAACCCCACCATGGTCCTTCGGGAGCGGGTCACTCAGACCCAGGGCTCCAGGCCAGATGAGATTTCATGGGTCTGTCACTGCTCTGGTGTCTGGAATCTAGCTCTCCTACTGCACAGTGGGCTTGGGTGGAGGTTATGTGCAGTGTGGGCACCAGAGGAGATTGGGGATGCTGTATGGCGGCTCCCAGCATCTCCTATGCTTTAGAACCAGCTGGGAAATACAATGGGACAGAGTCTGATTGAAGGCTGCAGTAGAAGAGAGAGAGAGAGAGAGAGAGAGAGAGAGAGAGAGAGAGAGAGAGAGAAAGTGAGAAAGTATGGGTGGATGTGATGCGTAGAGGAGAGACACTGGAGAAAGCAGGGCAGGAAATGAGGGCGCTTCTTAGAGTTGGTGAGAGTTGAGCAGGACTTTTTACCGGGCCCCCCACATCCGGATTTGGCTTGAATCAACGTGGGGCTGCAGACTCCCCTCTGCAGCATGTGGGCGACATCAGATTGGAGTTTAGCATGGTGAGGAGGGAGTGGTCAGTAGGTGGTGCCTGTGGGGGGAGAAGCTTAGTAAACATTGACTGGAAAGTGCTATGCACCAGTCTCTTCCCCATATGATGAATGACCAACCGTGACACACCGATCCCATCCTTAGTTGCTTACAGTCTGGGGAGGAACTTAGACAAGGATATCAAGGCTTCTGCAGGACATAAATGAAAAAAAAAAAAAAAAAAAGGACTAGAGGGATCCTTAGGAAAGCTTCATGGAAGAGGTGGAGTTTGGGTGGGCCTGACGGATTGGGAAGGTTTCAGCAGCCACCAGGAAGACAGTGTTTGGGGCAGCGGAAGATGTCTAGTCAGAGGCAAGGAGGTCAGAGTGTTCAGGGAGATTGAAAGAAACTTCTGGGCTGATCAGTCTGGCTGAAGAGTTGGGACTGTGCAGGGATGGGAAGGGGGAATGGTAGGTTGGGTCAACTGGTGGAGGGCCTTGACTGCCAAGGTGAGGTATTGGATTGGATTTGCAGAGAGTGAGAGCCACGGAGGTTTTTGAGGATGGGAGTGACAGTCAGAGCGGCACTTCGGGAAAGGCGGTCTGCCAGATATGCTGGAGTGCGTGGCCCAGCGGTCAGGGGGTATTGAACTGATGGCTGTGGTGACAGGGAAGGAGGTGCCGGGGGAGGTTGGGGATCTCTGCAGCTGGGGGATACAAAAGGCACCATCGGAGGAGTGGGAGGGACCCAGGCGACATGGGAAACGTGAGAGTGTCCGTGTTTCTTTCTGTCCCCACCCAGGCTAGGTCATGGTGCAGAGCAGGGGCTCTGAAGGTGCTGGGCGGGGTGGGCAGGGGAGGTGCTGGGGAGGGTGAGGAGTGCTACAGAGTGATAGAGAGGAGCCACCCAGGGAGGCCCCGTGTTTGCCATGATGGGAGGCACCTGGGCCAAGCGGCAGAGCTTTAGCCAGTCAGCAGTGGGTTTGGGAGCAGGGTAGATGGGGAGAAATGCCTGTGGCTCTCCCCTCATAGCCCCAGCCCAGGGAGGGCCCTAGTCAGAGGTCAGCCAGTGGGGGCACAAATTTCCTGGGTGTGGGGGTGGATCTGGGTTCCCCCAGGCTCCTCTGAAGTTTCCGCCATGTGGGGCAGTCCCCTCTCTCTTGAGGCCTCAGACTTTTAAGCTTCTCCTCCCCTTTTACCCTCCACCCCCAACCCTGGGCCCAACCCATTTCCCCTGAGGACCAGAAGCCATCCTGGCACAGGAATGAGCAGACTCAAGCCTTGAGTTCTCCTTTGGATTTGGAGCTTCTGGAGTCAGCTGGCACCCCCTGGTTTTGGCTTGGCCCTGACCCCTTGCTCCAAACTGTTATACCCACTTCCTCCACCCCCGGGAAGATCAGAGGGGGCGGTTATGATGTAATCAAATGCGTCAAAGCCTCAGGAGTTGACTCTGGGGGAGGCAGGAGGGAGGGAAGAGTCTGGGCCCTTTCTTGGGACACAGCGGAGACCAGGGGTGAGGGGCTGGTTTAATCTGTGCAGGAACTGCCCTGCCCACCACTTCCCTTCCTCTAAGCCTCCATCCATGGAGCCAGGAGGGAAGTCCAGAGGTAAACATAAGTGTACGGGACATGTCACTTCCCTCTTTCCTGCGCCCTGATGCTGCCTGTGAGCAGGAGGCCAGCCACAGACCCCGTTGGTGTCTGGGTTTCTGGCAGGTTCCTGACTCACCCTGGGGTTCCCCCTACATCATGGTTTTCCTGTCCACAGCTGATTCACTCTGCGCTGACATGGAGAAGCAGCTGAGGGGAGGGGAGACGCCTGTACTCTGGTTCTTGAAGTCCATTCCGAGTCCTCAGTTTACAGGCAATATGACCTTCCATACGTGCCTTCTCCTTCCAGCCTTCCCTTCGCGGCTCTGCGTGTGGCCTGCTCTCTACTTGGCTCTCAGAGGGTTCTAAAGCCAGGATCTGTCCTTTGTAACGTAGGGTACACGTGCACACACGCATGCTCATGCACGTGTGCATGCGCAGACACACACGTACACAGCATAGGCTCTCCATACAGAGTGGAGGTAGGTGGCTCCTTTCAAACATACAATAACCAGTCCCCTCCCCCCTCCTCACCCTTGCTTATTCCTCCCCTGGAAGCACCCTCACCTCCCTCCGGCCTGTCTGCCGCTTAGGTCCCTGGGTGGCATGGTGGGGAAGAGTTGGACTTGGAGCCACAATCGTGACCCTGCTCGTTTCCCGCTATGAGACTCTTTCTGAACCTCCATTTCTGAATCTCAGATAATTGGGGATAATAACAGTAACTACCTCACAGGGGAACGTGAGAAAAGGCAAACACGTGTCCATGAAGCGTAGCAGCGTCACACCTCGCACTCAGTCAGAACTCCCCCTAGGAGAGCTGCCGTTCTGCTCTGCCCTCGGCCCATCTTTCAAAGCTCGGACCAGGCTGCTTCTGGGGCCTCCAGGATCATTGCCTGAGCACCTGCCCATGGCACGGGCCCTCTGTGCGCCCCACCACGTCATATCCAGCTGAGTGGTGCTGCCTGGCTCTTCCTGGCGGTGTCTGGGACTCCCCGACGGGACTCTACGCCTCCTGAGGGGAAGCAGGTCTGAACGTCAGCGGCAGACTGTCCCCAACCCCCTTCCCCTGTGCTTGTGCACACCCAGTTCTCTGCTCTTTGCTGCTGTGTTTTGGCACACTGAGTGTCTCCATGAAGCCCCCAGGCGGGGACTGCCCTGCCCGAGTGTATCCTTGACTTCTGGCTCAAGGCCTGGCACACAGCAGGCAGTCGGGAAATGATGGCTGAGTGAATAAGTGATTCTCCTTGGGGCAGCCCAGCGGGACCCAGCTTGGTGCCAGATCCTTGGCGGCTCCTGGGCAAAGGTGAAGCCTGGAAGCGGGGTCTGAGTGCCCCTGCCTTGCCCTGCAGGCTGCCCCCACCCCCCACCCTCCCCGTTCCGGGAATCTGGGTCCAGGGAGGTGGGAATATTCTGCTGGCCTGGGATTGCTCGGTTGGCATTTCAGTTTCCCTTGTGAGGCCTGGCCTTTCGCCTCCTGAGAGGGGAACAACCGGACTTCCTCCAGCCTCAGCCTGTTGAGGGGTCACTCTGGCCCTTAGTGAACCCTGACTCAGCCAGAGAAGCACTTGCAACTCAGCAGTTATTTTCGGAAGGTGCTTCTGCCCCGTGAGGGCATGAGCTCAGGGTTGGGGGAATGGGAGGCCCATTCCTCCACGAAGTCTACCCCTGATATCATCCCTCCAGACCACCATGTGGGAAGCTCCGGGAAGCACTCCACTCTCCCCTGTCTTCTTTCCCGGTAGTGGGGGGCTCCTGCCCCGTCTTCGGGCGCCACCCCTGGCTTTCCCACGTGTGTGAAGCATGACCCGGGGTGGAAGTTGTTGAGAATCTAGACCTGGGCTCACAGAACCAATGCAGAGGAGGAGATGGAGTGCTGGAGGCGGGGCTTGAGGAAGCCTGCCTTGGGGTCTGGCCTCTCTGGGAAGATGCAGAGTGACCTTTGTCAGGGAGGTGACCCCCTAGGCTGGCTGTCTTGCTCTTCAGGCAGCAAATGTTCCAGAAGCTGCCTGGGGTCCAGCTGGCCTTGGCCCAGGAACCATGGTAGGAACCATGGCAAGGTCACGGACTCTGGAACCAAACTGCCTATAAATGATTCTCGCCTCTGCTATTTAGCTGCTGGGTGTGACTTTCGGCGAGTGTTTTGACCTTTCTGTGCATCAGTCTCGGCATCTAAAATGGAGATGGTAGTATACTTGCCTCATAGCGCTGTTTGAGAACGGTGTGAATTCATGACGTGAAGCATTTATGAAGTGTGCCTGGCACAGAGGAAGTGCTATGTGGGCACAAGCTGGTTTTGGGAGGTTGGCTATTAGCAATAGGAAGCAGGATTTAAGTCTCTGGGGGTGGGGTGGGGGGGCAGAAAAAGTTGGTGAAAAGATTGAGTCTGAGGATCAGGAGACCTGGGTTCTCATCCCAGCCCATCTTACCTTGCCATGTGACCCTGGACAAGTTACAGCCCTTCTTGGGCTACAAAATTATAACTATTATGCTGCACTTGGTGTTTGTAAGCGAGGCCCATGTGATGCCCCAAGTGGGCATCTGCAGGGTTTTACTCTCGAAGGGACTTCTGGGTGCTTGGCCCATTCTACAGTCATTCTGTAGGTGGGCAGATTCTGGCACTGCCATGGAGACACGACAGACACAGAATGGCAGAGCTGTCCCAGCCCCCACGACTGTACTCAACAAGTAGATGAATCCACTTAAATATACACATAACTGTGAGATTATAGAGATCAGATTACAGACCTTTATTTCTTTGCTTTCCCCTATTTTCTGAGTCTTCTGTAGTGAGCCCATATTATTTTTATGCTTAAGAAAGAAGACACAATAAGACAATCAAAAATCTTATTATACATAGTTAAACAAAAATGTATTATATGAACTTGGGATCACATTGAGCTTTTTGTTGTTAGCAAAGCATTTTTTTTTTCCAAAAGGGGGTGGGGTTTGAAATGAATATCAGTTTGTTAAGCTGCAAAAGACCGAGGGAATGTCTATGGAAGGAGTGGCTTTGGCCTGCGGCCTCAGATCCTGGGAGATAAGAGTCTGATATGGACGGGAGTTTCACCCGTTTCCATTGCGGTGGACACGCCCCGAGTGCTGCTTGGTGTTTAGAAAACTCTTTTCAACAAGCTTTTCAACAGTCGTTGACACCAACAGACTCAATTTCCTCACGTCACAACTGGGGGGGAAATAATAATACTCAATCCAGGGAGGTGCTGTGAGCGCTACAGGAGCTTAAACGTGTCGCGGTTTTGGAAGGAACCCCCCTTTTCCCTCCTGAACTTGGGAGCAAGCGAAAAGAAAACAGTTGGCAAACATGGAGTGCCAACCCAGTCAGCGTCGTTACTGAGAAGGCCCGCCCCGCCGGGAACGTGGCTGCAGATCCGGGACCCGGAGGGCTTGCTAGCCGCCTTGCCTGGCGCTGGCAGAGCTCCCCGCCCGCCCGGTCCCAGGCGGCGCTGGCCGGGCGCCAGCCTCGCTGCAGAAGCAGGTGGCAGCGGCAGCGGCAGCGGCAGCGAGGAGCTCAGGTGCTGGAACGCTCCCGCAGGCAGCTCGGCCAGGGCCCACTGAGCATGCCCAGTGTTCCTTCCAGACGAACCAATCAGATAAGCCACTGCTGGGCCTGGCGTGAAGGGGGCGGGGCCTGAAGGGGGCGGGGCGGGGCGGGGCGGGGCCAGAGGTGTTCTCCCAGCAGAGAGGGGGGTAGGTTTTCTCATAAATGCAAGGTACTTTGCACGATGCCAGGTATGCAGTGGGCACTCAGTCAGTGCTCCTTCGTCGCTGCTGATAATGATGATAATGAGCAATTCTACTACTACGGCTGGGAAATCACTCTCCCACCCACTGTCTTAGGAGGTGGACGATTAGAATGTTGTTACAATGGGACCCGAAGAGACATCCCGAATAGAGGACATGGAAACTCATGGGGAGGGAGGAGCGTTGGGTGGTAGGAGGTTCTGTAGCAAGGGAATGAGTGGGTAGGCTTTAGATCACTTGACCTCCCTGACCTCTGGCCTTAGGCAGCTGACCTCCCTGACCTCTGGCCTCTCTGAATATTGAGCAGAAATGTTAACTGGAGCAGGAAGGATGTGTCATCTACTTTTTAAAAAAATTTTTTTTCACCCCCAAAAGCTTCTCAGATTCCCTTTTTCTCTGCCCCACACTTTGTCCTGGCAGGGTCCAGCAGAGGGTTTTTCCAGGAGACTGTATAACATGGTATTATGTTTATCAAACTTTGTGCATATCCAAAATCCCCACCAGGGGCAGAGGGGTGCCAGCTGCACATAGGGAAGCCCTGATAGCTCGGGCTTCGTTCTGGCTTCTTATGACTTGCCATTGGCCAGACCTGGGTATGGCCCAGCTCTTCCTCCCACTATCTGCTCACCTTTGGGTAAATTTTGCAATCTCTGAGAGCCTCGGTGCGTTCCTGTGAAATGGAGAATAATAATGTTACCTCTCTTGTGGGCTGGCATGAGGATTAAATAAGACAATTAGTGTGGGTAAATTGCTCAGTGTGGGCACTTAGAAAATAACTTTCTAATTATTGGAGAAATGGTTTCTGTGGAGAAATTTGCAGGGTGAAGAACAGATGCAAAGAAGGAAATAACCTAACCATTAGAGATAAGTAGTGTGAACACACACACACACACACACACACACACATAATTGGGAGCATACCATATGAACTACTTCCTGTGCTGTGGTATTTCAGTTAACATCTAAGGGAGGATTTTTCCACATTATTCAATCCTCTGTCCATGGCGTGGTGCCACAAGGACCTACTGTGACCCAGTTTAGTGCTCACCTGCGGTTGCACGTGTAGGCCGGTTTGCATTTTTTATTACTGTCCACGCTACTACAGCGATCACCTTGTCCAGACATATACTTTCTGCTCAACAACCATAGAGTGAATTTCTCGAAGTGGCTTTCCAGTCAGGTGGTTTTTAAACTCAAGGTCTGAGGGCCAGATTCTCAGGGAAAAGCCCTTTCCCTGACACCCACCAGAACGTACCCCCAAATTTAGCTCCAGTCCCTCTGGGGGGAGGGACCGACAGACAGGGCCCCTCAGTGCTAATTAGCAGGCCCAGAGTAACAAGGGGACAAGCTCTTGTTGTTGTTGTGTGTGTGAGGGGGGCGGAGCTTTTTCTCCTCAACTGTAGTCTGTCTTTTGACCCCCTCTCCAAGAGCCAGTGGTATCATTAACTAATGACGGGCTCTCTTTACTGTTTAATGACCTCTCTCCATGGTGACTCCTTCCCAGCAGCCTTCCAGGAGCCAGGGAAGGGGAGATGAGGCTGTGGGAGGAAGTTTCTCTGGAGTAGAAGTGGGTCATGGATCATGGGGTCGTGCAGTGCTTCTCAAACTGACAGATGCCAGTCTCCTGGAGCATTTGTTAAAGCAGATTGTACCCCCAGGGTTTCTGATTGTGTTGGTCTTGTGGTGGGGGGTGTGAGGGGAGGGGTAAAGAGGGCGGGCAGCCTGAGAATGTGCACAGTTAACATGGTCCCAGGAGCTGCTGCTGGTCTGGGAACCACACTTTGAGAACCAATGAGAAGTGGCATGGGGCGCGTGGGAGCAGTGTGCTGAGTTTCAGCTCCTGGTGCTGCGGACAGCAGGAACCTTGCCTATTTGGTAAAGCCTCATGTGAGGCCTGAACTCACCTTCTCCTGCCCCCACCTCATTACCCTCCACCAGTGTGTGCTCTGTATATATGTATGGACAGGAGGGTAAGACGATTGTCACTATCCCTATTTTACAGAAAGGAAAACCGAGGCTCTGGCAGGGGACCTGATGTGTCCAAGGATGTGCCCTCAAGGCCAGCAGGAGCACTGATGCAGGATCCTGGCCTTGTCGCCTCCCTGTGCCCCTCCCCCCATACCTCTGGGCTTATTCTGTGCAGGTCCATTGGAGGAGAGGGGCAGGGGTCCCTTCCTTGAACACTGTGCTTCCCCAAGTGAGGGGGCTGGGAAGGCAGGTTCCCCTACACTGTCTCTGAGCCTGGGTCTTGCTCTACTTTTTCCCTCCCTCCCTCCCACCCCACTAGCCATTCAGTAATGTGATCTTCTTCCAAGATCCAGTGTCCTCCTGCCAGTTTATGTTCCCGGTTATAGTTCTGGCCAAGTTTTCCCGGAGAACGGAAAGTTGCTCCTGCCAAGCGTGGAAGCGCCTGGCAGGCAGAGCTGAGGGCATCTAATGTGTGCCAGTCCCTGCCCTGGGCACTTCGCAGCCATGATGGCAGGTCAGCCTCCCACCAGACCCCAAGTAGAGGTGATTATCAGCCCCCACTTACTGAGGAGCAAACTGGGGGTTCTGGAGCTGAGACTCCTTATAAAAGGGACAGAACTGGGCTTTCCATCCCAAACTCCAAGGTGGGGTCCCTGGTCCAGAGTGGCAGCAAGTCTTGGATCAAAGGACCTGGGATGTGGGGAGGCCACCACCCATGCAAAGAGGGTCAGCCCCAGGGGCAGGGCTCCCTGGGATTTGGGGACTTACAGTGAGAGAACCCTGGCCTAGCCCACAGGAGACCCCATTAAAACCAAGCTCTGCTGCCACCTGGCTGCGTGACCTTGGGCAAGTCACTCTCCTGCTTGAGGCATCCAAATCCTCATCTCCCATAATGATACCTTGTGCTTCATAGCTTTTGGCCGTGGACATTTTCTCACAGTCTTAGTCCTAAAAGCCTCCCAGCGCCTTGTTATTACTGAGCCCATTTTATAGATGATGACTACTGAGCCCATTCTACAGATGTTGACAGAGGCTGTGCGTGAGATGCCCGATGCCTGGGATCCCACAGCTAAGGAGGTGCTGGAGCCAGGATTTAAACCACGTTTTCTTTGCTCTCCACCCTGAGCTTGCCCCCTCACTCCGCCCTGTCCCCTAAGTGAGGAGGGAGAATTCTGGGCTCCTCTCTATTCTCAACCACAGGGTTGGGGATCCCAGGGCTCTTATTTGAGCTGGAAGGGTGTGTGTGTAGGTGGGGTGGGGGGGAATGTTGGGTGCAAGGGGCCCAGATTTCCAAGAAAGGGCATCCTGAGATTCTTGCTCTGGGCCAGGAACCTGGTGAAGCAAGATGGGGTGGTCCAGGTTGTCCCTGCTCCCAGCTCCTGCCCAGACCTGGGCCTTTAAGACTCGTTGTAGTGGGGGGAAGTGAGGTTCATCCCCTCTCCCCCCTCCCACCTCAGCCCCAGGCTTCTCCGAAATGCTCTCCAAATGCACAGTAACGAATTTTCCAGCCTCAGACGTCGGTGCCAGGTCCTATGGTTCTGCCTGAATGCCCTCACCTTCTTCCCATCCCCTGACCAGACTGAGTCTTCCTCATTCTTCCAGGCCCAGCTCCAGGCACCTTCTTCCCCCGGGGAAAGCCTTGGCACTCCGGCCAAGCCAACTCAACTCTCTCTGGTGTGTCCCGTGGGTGAATTGGCTCACTGGGTTAGTAACTCCCTAATGAGGCGGTGAGAGCAAGGGCTGTGGGGTCTCCCAGGCTGGCAGAACTCAGGGCACTGGGTCTGTATGGTCTGGGGACAGCTGATGGCTTCAGGGTCAGCCTCAGTCTGGTGACTCCCATATTTTGTGACCCTGAGCAAGTCACTTATCTTCTCTGACTCTTGGTGTCTGTGTCCTGAAAATGAAGTGACGTGCCTCACTGACCTTTTGGAAGGCTTGCATGAGATAAACCATGCAAAACACCTCGCGCTGACACCGAGTGGATTCCAGGAGCTCAGGAAATGCAGACCCCTCCCCTTCCCTGCAGTCAGCATCATTCCACCTCCACCTACCTAACTCCCTGGGTGTCTGCTTGGGCCTGATCAAAGGCCTGAACTCTATTTACCCTTACTAGGGGTGTTCTGGGTCAATAATGGGGGGAGGATTGGGCAGAGGCACAGAGTCAGCTCCAAGCAGGTTGTGCCAGTTCCAAGCTGTGACCTTGGGCACAGTACCTCCCTGAGCCTCAGTTTCCAGATCTGTGGGATGGGACCATGTATATCCTGTGTTCACAGGATCACACGGGGCTCCCTGGTAGACTTGCGTGAGTGCGAGAGGGCATCCAGGTGTCCTGAAGCTCTGAGTGCCCCTCCCAGGAGCCTGGAGGCTGCCAGTAGTGGTTCGTTTACATATCCATTTTCCTGCTGCAAAGCAAACAGTCTACTTTCCCTCTGGACACCCGGAGGCTCATCAGGCGGTTGTGCTCTTGGCCTTGGGCCCTGCGTGCTGGGCCCTCCCCCTGGGAAAGCAGCTTTTCTGAGCTTCTTTACTGTGTGCAGCCTGGGGACCCAAGCCTGGGGCCCTGCCTGACTGCCTGAGACCAAGGCGTTGTCACCACAGGCCCCTTTGCTAACCCCTGGGACTCTACGCCAGACCACAACCTAGAACAGCAAGCACATTTCCTTCCCATTTCTTTTTAACAGATTTTTATTGATTTCAGAGAGGAAGGGAGAGGGGGAGAGAGAAACATTAATGATGAGAGAGAATCACTGATCGGTTGCCTCCCGCACACCTCCCACTGGGGATGGAGCCTGCAACCCAGGTATGTGCCCTGGCTGGGAATTGAACCATGACCTACAGGTTCATAGGTCGACACTCAATCACTGAGCCATACCGGCAGGCTCCATTTCTGTCTGTCTGTACACCCCCTCCTCCCAACTGACTATGATTCTCACTGTGATAAGAATCACCTGGCTTCCCTTTATTGAGTGAGAGCATTTTTGTTCCTCAAACCTCACACCTCCCTGTAAGGGAAGAATGAACTGTTGTTTTCCAGAGAGGGAAGGTCCTGGAGCTGACCTGCTCGCCCGGGGTCACAGCCAAAAGGGGCTTTCAACCCCCAACTCCAAGGCGGAGTCCCCTGGTCCAGAGTGGCAGCGGGGGTCTTGGACCAAAGGAGCTGGGATGTGGGGAACGCATCCGAGGCCCACAGCTGGGCCTCATGACCTCTCCACTGCCCCCAGTCCCCAATTCTCAGCTGGTGCTCACATTCTTGGCTAAATGTCTTCTAGGGAAATGCCCTAAAGGAGTAGGAAATGGGTTGAGAGGAGGTGAGGGTAGCAGAGACCTAGATCTCCAGGGTAGAGGGTCCTAGATACTCACTCTGCTGGGGGGGGGGGGGCTGACACAGGGACCTCCCCCATTGCACAGATAGGGAAGCCGAGGTTTAGGGAAGAACTGGCTGGGCAGGACCCCTTTCTTCTTTCCTCCCCAGGGCCCTGAGGGCTCCAGTTCGGGGGATTCCATGGGGCGCTTGGGACCTTGGTGCTCATTTTGGCATGGCGGCTGCTGGCTGAGGGCAAGCCCCTCTCCTGCTTCAGCTCCCTTGTGCCTGTGAATTACTCCAGTAGCTCGTGGGAAAGCCCAGCTTTCTCTGGAATCTCCGAAGGGGAGGGGATCTCCTTCCCAGGCACTGCCCAGTACTCACAGGATCTGGGGCGAGGCCAGGGCTGAGAAGAATGGGCTGCGGAGGGGCTGGGCCACTGTTGATGGCTGGTGGGGGAAGGGTGTTGTGGGTAAGACCAGAGGGTCCTGGTCCCTCAAGGAGGCCACTTCTCTTGGCTACAGAAGAGGATGAGAGTGAGCATTTGGGGTGGTCTGGGAGGCGGACCTGGGCTGGGCTGGCTCCCAGGGTGTGGCTTTGCCTGGTCAGCAGGGCTGCATTCCTGAGCAGGTTTTGCCTCGGGCTTCCCTGGGTGCTTTCCATGGAGACCAGAGGGCCTGGATGCGTGAGGTTCCTGCACCCGGATCTGTCTCTCCCTGCCCTTCTTCCTATCATTCTCTGATTGTTTTTGTCTCTTTGTCACATTCTCTTATCTCTTTGTCTCTGCCTCACTCACTCACTCACTCACTTCTTTCCCTCTCTCCCTCTCTTTTTACCCCCCACCAATGCCCTCCCACCCCCCTCAGGTTCCCTCTGGATCTAGAGCATCTTAGGAGGGTCTAGCAGCTGAGGCCGAGGCCACTGGCAGAGTCCAGGCCCAGCTCCCCAAATTCCAGGGCACCTGAGAGCCCAGGTCTGTCTCTCCTGGGGCAGGCAGCCCCGACCAGCCTGTGCTGGTCCGTTAGCCCTTTCCTGCCCCCACTGCCAGGTGTCTGGTCAAATGGCCATCACCCTGCCTGGGGATTGGGGTTTGGGCTTTTTGCGCCATGTGGATGCTGTGGCCCTTCACCCTATGCTCGGAGGGCCTGGGACCCTGCATTTGACTGCAAATGGATTCATCTGGGCCCCTCCTCCCTCTAGCGGCTGCCCGCCATGGGGAGGGTGGCTAGGCTGGAGCCGGGCCTGTGTGCTGGGTGAGGTTGCCCTGGACACTGCATGTTCAGAGGCTTTCGGGATGTGAGAGGGAGACTTGAGAGATGGTCTCAGAAATAGGATACCCCTAAAGCCAAAATAGGGTGTGGAGAACCGCAGCCATGGAGGAAGGAAGTATTAGCCCATTTTATAGATAAAGAAACTGAGGCTTAGAAAAGCTATGTAACAATTAGGGGAGGACAAAGCCAGTGCTTGAACCCACACCCATCTGATGTGCTCATGCTGAGAGGACTGGGGCTGCCAGATAGGGCTCTGGGAGGACCTGTGCAGGAGAATATTCTGGAAGGCTGCTTGAAGGAGGGGGCATGTCTGCAGCCCTGTTTTTCCCTTCCTGAGCCCAGTGCCTGGGGAATTGTGGCTGAATTACCAGCCTGCTGCTATGTGGGGTCCCTGACTAGTGTCCCCCTCCTCCTCCCTGACTACCCTGCTGAGGGTCCACACCCAACACCCAGCCTCAGTCTCTTAGGAACTCCAGTTCTGGTCCAAATGTTAACCCTTTGTTAGCCACCTGCTCCCAGCTGGCCAGGCTTGTGGGTGGGTGTGCAATCAGGCCCCTGGTGCCTAGCGCAGCCACAGAATGTCTTCAGTTGGTTAGGGTTAGAGGCTGAGCTGTGGAAGCCGATGGTCGTAGGCCAGGCCTTGGTTAGGTTATTTTAGTTCCTATCATTTACAACTTTCTGCAGGCAGCACAGCATGATGGGAAAGCACGTTAGACTGTTGGGCTTCAACCCCCAGCTCCATCGGCTGTGACCTTGGGCCTTGGGGCTTAGTCCTTGAGTCTCGGTATCTTCAGCTGTGAAATGCTTACCTCACAGGGTCATTAAAGGGAGAGCCGGAGGCTGGGTGGGATCGCCCCACTGCTTTATGATGACGTTGGTGTATAATTGCTCGTTTTCATGTCTGTGCTCCTCCGCTGGGCACTCCCGGGGACAGAGCTGGGTCTCATTCACCCATTCCCTGTGTCCAGCTCGGGGCTCCCCCAGAGTGGGGATTCAGTGAACGGAAACTCTGAGCAGAGGGCATCCACTCGGGAGCCTCTGGGAGCGCAGCCCCTCAGACCGTCCGTGGGAAGTAGTATTACAAAACAGGGATGCCCTTGGGCTCCAAAGTCAGAGTCTGGAGGGCAGAGCTCAGCTAGGCCACTATCTCCATGGGAGCAGGACAAGTGCCGCCTTCCGGAGCCCAGAGGTCCTGCTTATAAGACACGATGATGAAACCATGCTCTTCACCTGGCCGCAGGGGGTGGGGTTAAAGGAGATGAGATAAGGGAAACAGGTCTATGTTTCATTCATCACTTCTCCCTCTGTTTCAATTTCTTGGGTGACAGCAACCTCTGGGGCAGTTTATAGAAACCTTTGTGTGTCACACATCTCAAGGGGCAGCCTTTGTGCATAGCCTCCTCCGGACGTGTGAGGAGGGGACTCTGTCCGACATGACCTCTTCCCAGAGTCCTCTGGCCAGTCCTCACATTCTGGGGGTTGGCAGCTGATTATGCCATCTTCCTGGACAAGCCTTGAAATCCCATTTTACAGATGAGGCTCAGAGTAGGTAGGCAACATGGTAAAGGTCACACAGCGCTGCGAGATGGTAGTGGAATTTGGTCTCTCTCAATTCCAAGCCCATAGTATGATCTGGTTCATTGTTCTGCCGCCCTCTGTGGTCTATAGAGCCTCCCTGGGAATCTGGGTTGCAGGGCCCCTGGAATCTGGGACTCCTGGACAGTCTTTAATCTTCCTAAATTTCCCTTCGAGTTAGGGCCTCCCAGCCAATAGGCCCAAATGGGTTACAGATGTGTTGAGATTCTCCTTAGCCCTTGGCCGGTCACCTAAGACCAGGCATAGTTCTGTCTCTCTACCCCAGAGTACTGAACGAATATGGTTACTTCTCTTTGAGTATCATGATGTGAAACCGGTTAGGAAGTACTGATGGCTCTAACCAATGCCCTCCCTGCCCCACCATACTCACGGAACATACACTTTGCCCACAAGGGCAGGGATTTGTGGTACTCTCTGGGTCACAATCTCTTCATCTGAGAAATAGGGACCGACGTAGGTGATGTCAAAGGCCTTTCTGGCACTGTGATCTGAGTGTGTGAGACTTAGAACCCAGTGTTGGGAGGCAGCAGGGTCTGCATGGGGCCCAAGCAGCCCACTAAGAAGACCAAAAACATCAAGAAAGGGAGCCATGGAGAAGGGAGGCCAAAGGCAATGACTCTGCCTCAATTTGAGTCTTTGGTTGCATGAGGTACAGATGGGGATCAAGCCCACAACCCAGGCATGTGCTCTGACCACGAATTGAACCAGCGACCTCTCATGCGTGGGGCAATGCTCAATCAACTGAGCCACACCAGCCAGGGCCAGATCTGAGTTTTAGTCAGGGTTTAGCCACTTACTTGTGTGACCTTAGGCAAGCCACTGACCTCTGAGCCTCAGTTTTTTCCTCTGCTAAATGGGGATAATAATATCTCAAGGGTAGGGTATTAGATTAAATGAGGGACTGTGGGAATGGCATGATACAAACTATAAAGTGCTGCCCCTCCCTTGCCACAGTCTGGCCAGGGGCAGCTGCTGCCTACATTCCTCTCATGGAGCCTCGAGTTCTCATCACTAAGAAGAAAGGAGGCCTTGGGGCTCTGAAATCCCATGATTCCTGGGAGGGTCTGATCTGAGTGTGTTTCTTTCAAGCCATAATGGCAGCGGTGGTGGGATTTGCTCACATGTATTGAGCAAATACCTTACCTCAGTCCCCCAGCTATCCTACGAGACAGGGGTCCTGCTAGTGTCCCTGTGTTGGAGTTGAGCTGTTGGGCTCTGGGAGGTTTAATAACTCCCTTGCTCAAGGTCACAACCCAGCTGGTGGGAAGCAGAGCTGGGATTCAAACCCAGGTCTTGGAGGAAACTTGAGATCCTTATCATGCTGGTGGCCTCACGATTTTTCTGTTTCCCAGAGTAACAGCCTTTTACTTTTGTTTTAACAACAACAACAACAACAACAACAACACACACACACACACACACACACACACACACACACACAAAACCAAGATCAGAGGCTGAAAAATAAGATAGTGAAGAGTTCAAAAAGCCAGTCCCTGGAGTCAGCCGTGTTTTCAGGAAACACATCACCTGTCACATGTGAAAACAGATACAGCCACCAGCATGGGTGATCGAGACAAAGTCCAGGCAGCAGAGAGCGGGTGGCCAGGACCGGGCTTGCAGGTGGAGTGCCCACAGACAGGTGGGCTTCCAGGCAGAGCGGCCAGGCCAGGCTCCCTCGCTCCACTTTCTGCTCGAGGACGCAGCCTGAGCTCCCATGGGGTCAGTTGTCCAACTCACCAGACTGACTGGACCTCCAGGCCTGAGACAGGCCCCTAAGCACAGCCAGAGGCTCAGAGACAGAGGCCCCTCCCCGGTGAGGGCAGAGGCCCTCCTTCCTTAGGTGGCTCAGCCCGGCCCTGTTTAATGCCTCAGAGCAGTGGCAGTCACCCTCTGGCACGGAGCCCTCCAGGCTGGGCCCACATCTGGAGGCTGGTCAAGCCCCTCCGAGGGCTTCCAGACTGTTGGTGGAAACTAGCAACTTCTGGAGACTAATCATCATCATCGTAATTGGTAGCATTTACTGGACATTTACTGGGTGCCAGGCACTTCACAGGTACTAATTCATGTAAGTCTCATCATAACCCATTATTAAGACCATTTTATAGGTGGGAAAGCTGAGGCACAATGGTGAAGTGGTTGCTCAAGGCCATACAGCTGGTAAGATGCAGCCGATTTGGCATATCAGGCAGGGAGAGAAGGAGTGGGCTAGGTGCCAGCATGGTCTGAGCCCTCCTGGGTGCTAGCCTGATAGCAGATCACCGTCACACCAGTGTGGGTGGATGGGTTTGGTATCCCCATTCGCTGATAAGGAGGTGGCTCTGCAGTGTCTCCCAGGGCTATGTGGCTGGTCCAGGGAGGGAACCAGGGGTCACTGTGTGACTGAGTTCAGTTCTCATACCTTCCTACGCCGAAGGCCAGGTGAGCTGGGACAGGGCCGCAGATGGAGGGAGAAGAGCTATGGACCCAGACACTCCCAGGCCCCCACCATGCGCTCAGCCCTGATTTTACTGTGACCTGCAGGCTCTTGCCCCCTCTGGGCCCTTCTGAAAAACGCACTGATCTGAAAGGTCTCCGCCCGCAGAGTGGACATTGCTCTGGAGTTCGTGTCCCAGGGGCCGTGCCTCCTGAGGAAGTCAAGGATGGAGCAGGGGTGCCGGGAGCTTTGTGGGAATTCTCCCTGGCTAGGCCCTGCTGCACTTCCCAGGGATCCCAGGCCTGCCTGCATCCTACTCCCAGGAGAGGCACCAGGCCCTGCTGGGGATGGGGCCTAGGGCAGTGGGTCTCACACATTAGAGTCCACTTTCTGCTCGAGGACGCAGCCTGAGCTCCCATGGGGTCAGTTGTCCAACTCACCAGACTGGCTGGACCTCCAGGCCTGAGACAGGCCTCTAAGCACAGCCAGAGGCTCAGAGACAGAGGCCCCTCCCCGGTGAGGGCAGAGGCCCTCCTTCCTTAGGTGGCTCAGCCCGGCCCTGTTTAACTTCTCCCCCAACCCCTTGCCTCAAATTTTACTCTGAGCGGGTTTGGTATCCCCATTCAGCGATTTTTATTGAAAGCCTACCACATGCCAGGAAAGCTTTAAAAAATCCTGATGCGGGGACTGTTCCCCGGACCAATTATATCAGCATCTCTGGGAGGGGTCTCAGAGCTGCCAGGTAATTCCCCAGTGCAGCCACGACTGAGGGCCACTGCTCCAGACAAAAGGGGAACAAAAGGGAGGTGAGCGCCTCCTGGCTGTCCTGCTTAGTGACCCCCTGGCCAGATGCAACCTCTGCCTGCCCCACTGTGTGCATCCCTCTTGGGAGCAGTTCACAGCTTCCACTGGCTTTTCTGACCCAAAGGAGATTAAAATCCCACTCTATGGGAAGCAACCCCTCCCCTCCCCCCACCCCCACCTCCATCCCCCAAGCCAGCCACTTCATTTCTAAGGACTAGAAACCTCCAGCTGCAGGACCAAAGTTGGTTTATCTTATCTTCTCTAAGAAACCTTTCCTGTCCTCTGCAGGCTGTCCCCCCACCCCGCGATTCCTTTCCTGCATTACATATCAAATACTTGCTATGTACTGGGTACTGTCCTAGGCTCTGGGGTATTGGGTGAATAAGACAGACTCAGCCCCTCCCCTCCAGGAGCCAGACTCTAATGGGGACTGCAGACACAGTGGTGAACCAAGAGGACAAATGCAGCAAACAGGGCGTGAACAGGGCTGCGTGTCAAATCTGCTGCTCTGTATAGTCAGTGGGGGAGTTCCCCTAAGATCTTGATGACTTGGTGGGTCAGGGAGCGGGGAGGCTGGCATTGGCATATTTCGGTTCTGATGTGCAGCTGGGGTGAGGCCCCATGAGTAGATTAGGTGTTCAGGGAAGGCCTCTGGGAGGAGGGAGCTCAGCCTATAAGGAGGTTAGGAGCCAGCCAGGGGTTTTGGGGGGAGGAGTGGTCATGGGAGAAGAGGCCGGTCAAGGGCCTGTGGTAGATAAGGGCCTGCTCTACTGGTACAACAAAAAAAGCATGGCCTTCGAAGAATGAACGTGTGTATGGGAAGGGGGGCGGTGCTGAGGACAGAGGTGGACAGGGTACACCAGGCAGGGTTCCGGAGGCCACACAGAGCATGGATGTTATAGCAGACCTCTCAGCTGTCTCACTATTGCAGGGTTGCAGGCTTGGGGCGGGGGGGTAGGGGGGTGGAGGCGGGGGCAAGATCTGGCCTGCATTTTGCAAAGACCTGGGGTGTGGATAACAGACTGGGAAGGGCAGGAGTGGAACCCGTGACCAGCCAGGGAACTATATTGGTCCAGGGGGAGGTGAGGCCTGGGGCTGGGAGGGGCCCTGGATTGGGCTGTGGGAGGAGGGGCGGAGACAGAGACCTGCCTGAGGCTCTTAGGTGTTCAGCAGGAGGATGGAAGGAAGGCCATCTAGGCCTCTCCTTTAAATCCTGCCTAGAATCCTGGAGCAAGGCCCCCCAGGGACCTCAAGAGCTTACTAGGCTGTGTTCCACCTGGTGTTAAGGGCTATTAAGTGAACAGTGGTTTTAAGGCAGTGGAGTTTATCTCTGCTGATAAGTGTGGGTCCTTAACAGCCTAATATACGGTGACCCTTGGAGAGAACTGTTGCTTCACATTTGGTGATAAACTTTTTGCTCTTCACAGGGATCTCTTAGGACTCGTATTGGGAGGAACTACTCCAGAAGCACTGCTCTGGTCCTGTCATTTGGCAGGTGAGGAGGTGGGGTGGGCGTGGAGGGTGGGAGTGGGCACAGTCACCTGTGTTAGGTTTCCTACTGAGTGACCCACCAGAGCAGGCCTCAGCCCGCACCTCCTGACTCCGGGCCTTGAGGTACAATGCTGCAGGCCCCACCCAGTGTCCCCAAGGCTGGGTGGGGACATCCAGGTTTTAGGGTCAGGGTGGGCTCCTCCTCCTCCTTCTTTTTCTCCTCCTCCTCCTCTCCCCACCCACTCCTCCTCCTCCTCCTCCTCCTCCTCCTGTTGGCTGAGGGACAAGCCAAACCTCCTCCTCTACAGGTGCAGGGCCTCTGGGGAAGGCAAGGGAGCCTTGGGAGTGGGTCTGACATTCAGCGCTGGCCCTGGCTGCTCACCCTACACAACCCCCACTCATCCCTTGGATGCGGACAAAAGAGGCCTGAAGATAGCATCTCAGCTGACCCAGGGGCAGTGGGTCTTAACCTCCTTCAGGTGGCTGAGTACTTGAAAGTCCTGGTATTCAATATGGAAGTTCTTCCCACTCCCCTTCACATCTCCGTCCATCTATCCCTTCATCCATCCATCCATCCATCCATCCATCCATCCATCCCTCCCTCCCTCCCTCCCTCCCTCTATCCCTCCATCCTCCTAGCCCTCGATCCACTCATGCTCCAGTTGGCAACATTTTCTGGGAGCCTACTTTGTCTCATAAATAATGCATAGTCTTTCCCCTCAAGGTACCACAACCCGTAGGGTAAGGTGACCAGATTTTAACCTTGGTAAAGTGGGACACCATTGACCGCTTGGCCGCCGAAAACCGTATCTTCCCTTCCCGTTCTCCCGCTGTTCCCTAGCTTGTGCATTCTTTCCAAAAATTGGAAGTTTTTAAAGACACCACGGGATGCGGGACAAATTGTTAACAATCGGGACTGTCCCGCCAAAAGCGAGATGTCTGGTCACCTTACCATAGGGGCAATGGACAAGTGAGTAGAAAATTACTGTACAGTATTCTGAGTTGGAATAGTAACCTCCACTTATTGAAAGTCTACCTCATGCCAGATCCTTTACCCACATCGTCTGAGCAAATCTGCCAAGTAGATTTCATTTTCCACTTTTCACAGATGAGTAAAGTGAGGCTCAGAGTGGTTAATTTCTTTGTCAAAGCCACACAGCTAAGAGGTGATAGGATCCCATTCAAACCCAGGCAGTCTGATGCCAGAGCCTGTTCTGGGAACCGCTCCAGCACCCAGTGCTACTGGAAGGGAGCAGAGAGGGAGCGCCCCTAACCATCGTGTGCTGGCTCCCAGGTGCGGGTGGCCGTGGCAGTGGTGGTAGGGCCGGCTGGAGTAGGAGGGCTCCTGGAGGAGGTGGGTGTCTGAGGTGAGACTGAAGGATGCATAGGAGTTATTTTATTAGTATAATAATTTCACTGTACAAACTGATTTGGCATAAAACTACATATATGGTCAACTTAAATGATAGAATCTTAGAAATGGTCAATTCACCCGCTAGAAAGCCTAACATAAAATCAGTACCTTCCTCCTCCTACCGCTCACACAGCTGTGAGTGACTGTTCTGGAATTTCCCAAATAACAGGTGCTTGTTTTGTGGCTGTCAAGACATCCTCATGGGAAGGTATGAGCGGGCCCTCCAGTGTTTACAGAAAGTGTATACAAGGAAGCATAACACCGGGCGAGGCTCTCTGTTGAATTTCATCTGCAAATAAGACGCTCACCCTCACTTCTTCCAGACATGCCTGTGTAGAGGCTTAGCCAGCTCCGTTCACGAGTCCTGATTTCCTGTCTTTATAAAAGGGGCTTCAGTTGGGAGTCCCATTCTACAGGTGAAGAGAACGAGACCCCGAAGTCCTTCCCGTGGCCATGGACGGGCAGAGCCGGGATTTGCACCTTGTCCGGGGATCCTGTGTCACCACCATTTGCTCCCCTACACCAGGGACGGGCAAACTTTTTCCATAAGTGGCCGGGCGGTAAATATGTCGGGCTCTGTGGACCCTCGGGGGCTGGAGTATTGAGGATGCCAGCCCAGCAGCCTCTGCCTCCTTCTTGCCCACCAAACCAGAGCACCTTTGAGCGGTCTGTCACCATGGTCCTCACCACCTGCGTGGTCAACGGGATCCCAGCCATCCCCATTTACAGTGGCAACCGCTCCCTGCAGACAGCGTTTCATGGTGGGAAGATCTCGGGCTGCTGAAGGAGCTGTGTGACTTGGGCAAGTGACTGCACCTGCCTGAGCCTGTCCCACCTCCTCCTCAGGATAGGAATACCCTCCTCACCTTCCCACCTGCTGGGCAGGTTGTGAGGATTAAAAGCATGACTGAGGCCAACGGCTGTTCACAGGCAGCCACTCCTGCTTACTGGGCAGGCCTGGTATTCACTCTTGTCTAAAAGCTGCCTCATCCCAGCCCGGCCGGTGTGGCTCAGTGGTTGAGTGTTAACCCATGAACCAGCAGGTCCGGGTTTGATTCCCGGTCAGGGCACATACCTGGGTTGCAGGCTTGATACCCAGTGTGGGGTGTGCAGGAGTGAGCCGATCAATGATTCTCTCAAATCATTCATGTTTCTAGTGCTTCCCCCTTCCTTTCTCTCTCTGAAATCAATGGAAAAGAAAAAAAAAAAAACATTAACAAAAAATTTTTAAAAGCTGCCCTGGACACCTGGCCCAAGAGGAGGATGTGGGAGCCGGAAAGTATACAAACTCCCTTCCCAGGCTCTGAGGCCGCAGCGGTTGCCAAAGGGCTGTTTCCACACGTCTCCAGTTTCACAAGAACCAACTGGCACCACCACTCGTGCCTCTGGGCCCCTCAACCCTGGGACGTGGTTACTGCAAAGTCCTTCTGGTGAAATTCCGACTATTTTATCTACAGGCCGTTTGGCCGAGCCTGTGTCAGCCTGTGGGGCGGGCATCACGTGTCATTTACTGGGAGAAAACCCAGGCCCGCAAGCCGGTCCCCGGGAGGAAAGAGAAGCAGGCCCCCCTCCATGGGAGGATCTTTCCTCGCTGGCTCTGTTCCCTGCAAGTTTATGAAGTGCCTGTGGCGGGTCAGGCGCTGTGCTGGGAGGGGCCAGAGGAACACAGTAGCTCTCCTGTACACGGACCGGCCCCCCTGCCCCCCCCTCGGGCCCCCCACAGGCCTACTCTCAGATCTCTGTATCTCCTGACATGGGGGTGGTGGGCCTGTGTCCTCCCCTCGGGGTCTGGAGAGGCCCCAGGCAGAGTTGCTAAGGCTGGACTTTCATGGTCCCTAAGTCACTACCCCGTTTGCATTTCTCAAACCCAGACCTTGGGCCGCTGTGGCTTGGAAGAGCCATTTAGTCTAATTTACCCGGAGCACTTGAACCCCCTAAGTCTTGGCTCCGACCTTTTTCCATGACACTTGTGATGGGGCGCTTACCACCAACCAGGCAGCCTTTTTCCTTCTTTGGGTGATTTTGCTTCATGGGCCTAAATCTGACCCCTAGAAAGGCAGCCAGCTAAAGACAGGGGTGTTAGAAACCTGAACTGGGCCCCTTGGTGGCGGTGAGCCCTCCCCCTGCCCCCCCCCCCCGCCCCTGTCCCTGGAAGTGTATAAAGTGGAAGCCAGCATCTACTTGGCAGGGATGATGGAAGAGGGTTATGTCCAAAATACATGAGGGACCTCTGCATGGACAGGGGAGATTCCCATGACTTAGGATGCTCTTCACCCTGCAGGAGCAGGAAGGGGTGAACCCCACACCGGGGGCCTCCGACCCCCTATTTTCTCTGCTCTGTGCCGCACCATTTCCCCCATCCCCCCGTCCACCCCTGCTTTCATAGAGTGGTGGGACCATGGCTGGGTCTGGTGCCTGCTCCCCCCACCCCCAGCCTGGCTCTAGCCTTGCAGCTGCCCTCGCCAGCTGTCCCGGCCCTAGCTGCCTGGCTCTGCTTCCCTTCACCCCTCAGGGCCTGAGAGCTGGCCTTGTCATTCCTGGGTTGTCTGGCCTGGGGGAGGGCACAGGGGCAGCCAGCTTGCAGCTTCCCCCTTCCGCCCCAGTCCTGCCCTGGCCTGGGGTCCTGAGTGAAGGGTCCCAGCGTGCTCAAGAGTGATGTGTGTTGTTCAGAAGCATGAGCTGTGTCAGAGGGGATCTGAAAATGTGTGGGAAAGCCCCAGGTCTCACCCTCTGGGTGTCCAGCAGCCACTCGCTAACTTCCTGGACTTCCATGAGCCCATCTGGGCAAGTCTCAGACCCTGAGGTTCTCCTATATAATTTTCCTCCAGGCCTGGCCCTAGCACAATGGCTGACCCAGACCCTGACTGCCAAGCATCTAACAGCTGAGACTACTCAGGACCATACCTCCCAGCTGTGTGGCTTTGGACTAGTCATCTAACCTCTCTGGGCCTCAAGGTGCCATAAAACGGGACCTCATATTAGTACTACCTCCTGGGTTGTTGTGAGGACTTGGGGCCAGCAGATGGTCGGTGCCCACTAGCATTGGTTCTCTCTCCCTTCTGCCCCACCCAGTCCCACCTGACACTGACCTACCAGCCTTCTCTCTCCACAGGGAGCTCCAGGGCCAGCAGGATGGGGTCAGCCTGTGTCAAAGTCACCAAATACTTCCTCTTCCTCTTCAACTTGCTCTTCTTTGTAAGTATGGCCAGTGCTGCTTGACTATCTCCAACAGGACTCTTGTCCCTGACGCATCCCAGCCTGTGACCCTTCAGAGCCTCCAGGCCTGGGACAGTGGTGGGTGTGGTAGGTGCGGGTTGAGGGCAGATCATTCCAAATGGAACCAGCTCGGGGTGGGGAGGAGATTCCTGGCATGCCCAGCTGGCTCCATGCAGAGCCCTGGACTCCTGGCGCAGTGTTCCCCTCTCCTGGAGCACTGAGGCCAGGCCAGACTGCCAGGGCTGGAGCCTGGTGTGGGAAAGGAAGCCTTCTGGGCACCCCCTAAATTCTTGTCATTAGGGAACTAACTGTCTGTGAGGGATGGCTCTGGAACCCTTCTTGTCCTACCCCAACCTTCCTCTGCCCCTCTGAGAACTTGCCTGTTTCAGTTCTGGTCTCAGCTGCCCTCACCACGCTCCCACCCGCATTGTGGAGGCTGTGCCCTCAGTCCCAGCGGGTGTGAGGAGGCTGGGCTCTGGGCCAGGGGGAGGCATAGTTCCCTTTCCCCAGATCCATCTTGGCAGGCATCACCAGGTCCCTGAGCCAGAGGATGCTCAGATGTGAGCCCCATGCACATCTGGACCTGGTTTTTCTGGGGCCTTGATTCTCTTTGCTGGCCTGGCACCAACTGACTCCTCTGCCTTGGAGTTGCCAGGATGATGGTGTGTGTGTGAGAGAGTGTGTGAGTAGACGTGTGAGACTGTATGAGTGTGTGAAAGCAGTTGAGTGTGTATGAGTGTGTGTGAGAGAGGGTATGAGTGTGTGTGTGAGAGTGTATGAGTGTGTGTGTGAGCGGGTATGAGTAGATGTATGAGAGTGTATGAGTGTGTGTGTGAGAGTGTATGAGTAGGTGGGTGTGTACGTGTAAGAGAATATATGAGTGTGTGTGTGTGAGAGTGTACGAGTGTACGTGTGTGAGTGTGTATGAGTAGATGTGTGAGAGAGTGTGTGTGTGTCTGTGAGAGAGAATGTGTATGGGTGGGTGTGTGTCAGTGTATGAGTAGGTGTGTGTGTTGAGAGTGTATGAGTAGGAGCATGTGTATGAGTGTGTGAGGGGGAGAGAATGTGTGCATGAAAACATGTGTGCGTGAGTGTGTGTGTGATGGGGTGGGGGTGAGAGTGACCTGGAGGGGCCTTCACAGCCCAGACTGGTGCTGGGGGCTGTAGCCTCGCCATGCTGGTTCACCCCATGCTGTTAAAATCAGACTCTGCAATAGGATGTTTCTCATGAACCAATTTTATTTTAAAAAATTGTACATATGCATGAACATTTTTAAGAGAAGAAAAAATACTTCTGAATGTTAACATTGGATTCCTGGGAATTTGGAGTTTATTCTTTGTGCCTCTGCATTTTTCAAATTTTCTACAATAGATATGAATTACTTGTGGGGGGGAAATTGCTTTATTTTACAAGTTACCTAGGATTACAGAAAGTTTAGAAAATAAAGAATCATTCTAAATTCCTCCTCGTAACTTTAACTCAACACACAGATACTGACAAGCGAGTTCCTGGCATATGTAAGCTCACACGTGTCACACGTGTACATGCACATGCATATGGACCACCCTGGCTCCAGCCCCCCTCACACACCCCCCCCGAGCACCACACTGAGGTCCTTCATTGAAGGCAGCCAGGCCTGGAAGCCAGCCGGGCAGGGCCTGGGCGCCTGGGCTTCCCCAGCGTGGCCGTCCGTGCCCTCCTGGCTGGCTAGGTCTGTGGAAAGCAGCTCCCAAGCAGCCAGAGCCAGGCCTTCCCCGGCAGGCAGGAGGCTCCCTGGTTTCTAGGGCCAGTGGGGGACGGGGTGGGGTCTCTAGGGATGGGAGAGAGGGGTCTAGACTGTACCCTAGATGGTGACGCGGCTTGGGCCTCAGGACTGTAGGAGGAGGGAGGGTAGAGACTTTGTGGAGAGAGGCCTCGGGCTTGATGGTTTTGGCCTACCCGTCCTTTCCTGTTCCACTAGGCAGCCCTAGGCAGCCAGACTGGAAAATTCTCTCTGGCCAGAGCCTGGGGCTGCTCTTGGGCTCCCTCCCAGCTACTCCATGGGGCTGGCGGAGTCAGCTGTTAACTCCCTGTGTGCTGGGGCCAGAAAGGCCCCGGATGTGGGGTGTGGGGGGTGGGGAGGGAAGTGTGTGTGTGTGTGTGTGTGTGTGTGTGTACGCGCTGCCCACTCATCCAGCAGGTGTGTACTTGACACCTCTGTGTGTTCACACCCTGTGGGGGTGCCAGGTACGCACTAACCAGCAGCAGAGCTGGTTATGGGGCTGATGTCCGGGCGGTGGAGGGCTCCCGACAAAGACTTGCTCAAATGGGTGATGAAATCACCCTTGTAGGTTCTGGGAAGGAAGGATGCGGCCCTAGGAGAGCGGATAAGCGCTGACCTCAGCAGAGCTTCCTGGAGCTCCGTGTGGCTGGGGAGAGAGGGTCGCAGCCGCAGGAACTGAGGTCCTGCAGGGGACAGGACAGAAGCTGCCACCCCAGGGCACAGCCGCAGGCTTCCCAGAGCGATTCTAATCTTTGTTGCACGCACAGTGGGAAGCAGTTACGTGATCGGACTTGTGGTTTGGAACTATTGCTCTGCCTGCCGCATATGCTCACACATGCACGCGTGTACACGTGGACCTTTCTGCCTGCACCCTCCTGACCCCAGACTCCTCATAAATCACCTCATCAGCTTTTCTGGCATCAGAGAACCCTGAGGCTGCTGGTGCGGGCTTCTCAGGGAAAGAACGCTGGCTGTCAGGACCCCAGCTCCTGGTCAAGCCCTGGGAGGCGGGGGAGGGGGGGGGGCACGAGGGGGTGGGGAAGATTCTGGCGGGGCTGTG
>PVJC01008090.1:0-49437 GCA_004026665.1 Murina feae | reverse complement strand
AAAATCAAGTGAATAAAAAATCTGATGAACACAATAAACTGGTGAATAGAATAGAATCAGAGACATAGAAAGAGAGTGGACTGACAATTTTTGGGGGTAAAGGATGTTGGGCGTGCGGGAAGAGAATGGACAATGATCGTACACCTATGGATGAGGACGGGGCGGGGGGGTGTGAGGACAGAGGGTGGGGTGGGAAATGAGAGGAGGGGAGCTATGGGAGGGAAAAAAGAGGAACAACTGTAATAATCTGAACAATAAAGATAAATTTTAAAAAAATAGAGTCAGAATTTGAACTCAAGCAGCAGTCTGGCTCCAGAGCCTACCCATTTAACCATACTATTGGCCAAATATGGTAATAATGGGTGATATATATTGAGCCAAGCATTATATGAAGTACTTTGCATTATTTCATTTAATTCTCAATATAATCCTTCAAAGTAGCTACTATAGGACATGTCCAATACTCTGATAAATGAAGTTCATAGATTAAGTAATTTGCTCAAGATTACATAGTTAGGAAGTAGTGGATCAGTATAGATATATCAAACTTACATAGAAACATAGATGGAAGTGAGATTCTTAGTAAAGAGTTTAGGGAGGCATTTGAAGAGGGCCTTAATGAAGTGGTCAGATTTGGGCAGGCCAAGGTCAGCTCTCTGTCCTACTCAACTTCCTGAGCGTTCCTCTATTGCTTAGCTAGAACTTGCTTACTTATGTGTCTATATCTCTTGCTAGACCTCGAGAGCAGCTGAAGTTATGTCTAATTTGTTTCATTATTTCCAAGCACCCAGACTAGGGTAGATTTTCATTTATTCATACGTTTATTCAGTTATTCATTTAAAAATATTTTTGAGCATGTACTTTGTACCAGGCAAGTTCTGTTTTGGCACTAACTTATCCAGAACTTAACACAATTTTTAAAAGCTTTATTAAGATATAATTCAAGTTCCAGGTAATTCACCCATTTATACCATTTGAATTATATATTTTTGTATAATTA
Source organism: Murina feae (assembly GCA_004026665.1). Taxonomy (NCBI): domain Eukaryota; kingdom Metazoa; phylum Chordata; class Mammalia; order Chiroptera; family Vespertilionidae; genus Murina; species Murina feae. The sequence continues at coordinate 48,437 of PVJC01008090.1, read as the reverse complement.
TTTGTTTAAAATTTATTTCCTCGTTAGTTCCAGGACAATAAGGACTATAGATTATGTAACCTTACAGTTTGTGTTTTTTAAGTGCCCTTCGTTGGGAGCATAGTTCTTAAACATTTATTCATATTGCTTTGATTACCCTTATGTTATTTATTTATGACAATAAATGCTGTAGAATTGTTTTATTTTAAAAGATTTTTAGAGAGAGAGGAAGAGAGAGGGAGAGAGAGAAACATCGATGTGAGAGCAAAACATTGATTGGCTGCTTCCTGCACACCCACTTCTGGATACAGCCTGCAAACTAGGCATGTGCCCTGACCAGTAATTGAACCGGAGACTTCTTGGTGCATAGGATGGCACCCAACCAAATCATACTGTCCAGGGCTGTGGAGTTGTTTTTCTTTCTTTTTTAAAAAAAATATATTTTATTGATTTTTTTACAGAGAGGAAGGGAGAGGAATAGAGAGTTAGAAACATCGATGAGAGAGAAACATCGATCAGCTGCCTCCTGCATACCCCCCACTGGGGATGTGCCCGCGACCAAGGTACATGCCCTTGACCGGGATCGAACCTGGGACCCTACAGTCCACAGGCCGACGCTCTATCCACTGAGCCAAACTGGTCAGGGCATGTTTTTCTTTTTTTAAATTATTATTATTATTATTATTATTATTATTTATTTATATATTTTTTTGCAAAAACATGAGGACCTTTATTATTCGAGTTAACTCGGACTCGTCCCACGCCCGCCCTCGCAGTAAATTATGATTTTTTAAAATTTATCTTTATTGTTGAAAGTATTACACATGTCCCATTCTCCCCCCCCCCCCTCTCCACTTCACCCCTTGTGTGGAATTGTTTTTATTTAAAAAAAGAAAAGATTATGTAACTTTTCTGAGCCATACAGATAGTAGAGGGCAGGCCCAGTACTACTTAAAACTCAGCCTTTGGACTTAAAATCTTAAGGCTCCTCCCTTTTATCATCCAGTGGTGTTTTCCCAAAAGCCAGCCATAGTTTCTTTTCAATTTCCACACTCATTCACAATGTTAGTGAGATTTCTTTACGTTATGTTTCTTTAGATTAAGTCAGAAGCTTAGATAATACCGTAAAGTTGTTTGTTTGTTTATTTTTTTTCTCACATTACATGCCACCGCATGTCAGCTGCAGCTCTGTTCCAACTTCTTACTCTGGGATCCAATCTGGGATGGCTAAATCACACAAAGGCTCTTCTTAAAGCTTTTGGTGAGACTTGGAATGGCCACATCCATTGGCCAAAACAAGTCACCCTGTTAAATCTGATGTTGAAGTGAGGCGATATATACCTCCCACAAGGAGGCACTGCAAGCCACTTGGGAATCTGTAGGGATGTAAAATCCTCTACAGGGAGAGCAGTGAATAATCTGCTGCAATCATTGAACACTTGATGGACCGTGGGGACACAGAGGTGAATGAATTCTCTGCCCTCAAAATCCTCATTGACCAGGGAAGTAAAATAGGAAAGAGATGATTTCAATAACCTTTGGGTAGATGTCCTTAGCCTGTTTGCTATCATTCTTTACCCTTCACCTGTTCTATCTCTTTCCTGCAACCCTCCCTGGGTGTTGACCTTTGCAAGCTGTGTTTCCCAGGCCCCTGAGGGGATTAGCTAAGGAGATACACTGGCAGGTGATTGGAGATGAGAAAAGGGAGAAACCTGCATTTCCCCCTTCACCTCCCCCCTCCTCCCCCGCCCCCAATACACAGTCAGCTCTCCAGTAGAGGCTGCTCCTCTTCTTCCAGACTCCTGTCTCTTCTAGCTTCCTTTGGCCCTAGTAATAGTTTTTGTTTTAATTTATGTATTGACTAGAGGCCTGGTGCATGAAATTCATGCACTTGGGGCAGGGGAGGGAGGATCCTCAGCCAGGCCTACACCCTCTTGCAGTCCAGGAGTCCAGGAGCCCCACAGGGAGTAAGCCTAAGTTGTCAGTTGGACAACCTTAGTACTGCTGCGGAGGTAGGAGAGGCTCCTGCTACCACTGCTGCACTCACCAGCCATGAGCCCGGCTTCTGGCTGAGTGGTGCTTCCCCTGTGGGAGCGCACTGACCACGAGGGGGCAGCCCCTGCATCGAGCATCTGCCCCCTGTGGTCAGTGCACATCATAGCAACTGGTTTTTCTGCTGTTTGGTCAGTTTGCATATTAGCTTTTTTATTATATAGGATTTTAGAGAGAAAGGAAGGGGGAGAGAGAGAGAAAGAAAGAGAGAAACAGTGAGTTGCTGTTCCACTTATCCATGTGCTCATTGATTGACTCATATTTTCCCTAACTGGGTATAAAGACGAAACCTTGGTGCATCAGGACGATGCTCCCATCAACTGAGCTACCCAGCCAAGCTTGTTTTGTTATATTTTTCTTTTTTTTCACGCCTGTTGATAATCTATAGGTTTCCTTAATATTCTATTTGGCCTTTTAGTTTTTCTATTGCCTATATAATCAGTTCCCTCTGGGTTAAATATTAAGAATAGTTCCCATTTTCCTGCTGGTGTCTGATGGAAACAACTGGGTAAGGTGGCATGGTATTAAGGGGAGAGGTACTTCCTCTGTTCTGAGTGGTGGGGGTTGGGTGGGAAGAGAAAGTGAAGGCTCTCTAGAATCAGTGATTCCACAGGTGAGTAATAAAGATAATTAAGAGCAGGAACTAGAAAGTAACAGCCTGAGCAAAGGCACCAAATAAAGTGTTGATGTTTCTGAAACATGGTGTGAACCAGGAAGATGAGGCTGGAGAAGTAGAGAGAGACCAACCATGCAGGGTAATGGGTGTTAAGCCAGTAGGCTGGCTATTGCATCAATTAAACCTCTCTCAGTTCTGGTGACGCAAAGTCAAGTCAGAATAGCTCAGGTTAGCCCTGGCTGGTTTGCTCAGTGGATAACACATTGGTCTGCAGACCAAAGGGTCCCAGTTTAGATTCTGGCCAAGGGCACATGCCTAGGCTGTGGGCTCCATCCCCAGTAGGGGATGTGCTGGAAGCAGCTGATCAATGATTCTCATCATTGATGTTTCTCTCTCCCTCTCTCTTCCTCTCTGAAATCAATAAAGAAATATATATTTTTTTAAAAAAATAGCTCAGGTTATAGGAACGGGGCATAGCTGAAACAAAGTGGAAGAAAAAAGTCGCTGAAATGATATGTTCAAGACTTTAGGAGGCCAGGGTATTGGATGGATTGTCCACATGAAACCAAAAGTTCCTGAGAATGAGAACAACCCTGCGTGGAAAGGAAGACAGTAAGTCCCTTGCCAAAATCATCAGTGACCAGAGGGGTGTGTGTTGAAGATTGACACACGATGGAGATGAAGAGGTATCAGAAAAGGATGAAGGGATTTGAACATATAAGTGAAGGAGAAAGGTTCTGGGGCAGTGTTAGGATGGAGGGGTGAGTTTAGAAGGTTGTAAGTTTCTGAATAGAATTCCGAAGTCAAATTCAGGAGCAGGAAGTATGGACACGGTCTGTGGGTCTGTGACAGCTGCCTTTGGACTGGAGGGAATCAGATTAAGTTAAGAATTGAGATCTATTAAAGACACCAGCAATTCCATTGCCTTGAAGCCAATTAGAGCAGCAGTTCTCAACCTGTGGGTCGCGACCCCTTTGGCAGTCGAAAGACCCTTTCACAGGCGTCCCCAAAGACCATCCTGCATATCAGATATTTACATTATGATTCATAACAGTAGCAACATTACAGTTATGAAGTAGCGACGAAAATAATTTTATGGTTGGATCACAACATGAGGAAATATATTTAAAGGGCCAGGAGGTTGAGAACCACTGAATTAGAGGGAGGAAAGGACTGGGGGCTAGTCTAACTAATGGGTTGTCATCTTCGTGACCTCACTAGATTCTCAGCTCCTGAGAATCCTTACTAATGAACCTGAGGAAAAGGTTACCATCTGGGCCTACGAATGAAGAACCTTCCAGGAGACTGAAGTAATTAGGTGGGGGTGCATCTGGACTTGTTCTGCTAGCAAAAGAGCTGGCTAGACCCATGAGCTGGTTACTGGAATCAGAGCTCTCATACCTCCGGTACCTTTGAGATGACAGTGGAGGCAAGTCTCGGCGTGACATACGAGGTCTCCATGTTTGGCCACCTACTACCTCATCTCTCACCACTTGGAGCTTTCTGCTCTAATGATAACAAACTACTATAGTCATTCTAGCATAGGCCAAGGCTGTTTTTTGCTCCATTTGTCTGTGCTCATACCTTTTCCCCTGTGTGTATACATGCATGTATACATGCATGTGCTCATGTGTACACTCACAATCATGTGTCTTTATTTAGCTGATATTTAGCTGATATCTTTTTAGGAATCAGCTTCTCCAAGAAGACTTCCCTGGCCCCCAGGCTCATTTAATTAACTGTGTGCCCTGATAATCACCTGGCTTCTCACCATTCCAGCTTTTATCACTACAGTATTGTCACTATGTCTCTCTCACACTAGACTAGGAGTTCCTTAAGGGTAGGAACTGTTTCTGATTCACCTCAGTGTCCCCAGTGCCCAGCACAGGATCTGCCATCCCATTGAGCTGAGTTCTTATGACCACCACTGTCCACATCTCCTCATACACATCCTCCATGCTCATTCCCACCTCGTTCATTCATCTAATCATTCAACCAGTATTCAGCAAGCACCTACTCCAACTGGTGCAGATACTCAGATGAATGACATGGTCCCTGCTTGGGAGTTCCTTGTCAAATGGACTTTTCCATGCAGAGTGACATGTGCTATGGCAGAGGAAGCACAAGGAGAATGAAGAGGCCCTATCTAAGCTGGGTCCTGAAAAATGAGAAGTTAGTTGGGTGAAGAGTTGTGCTCAGTACTGGTCCTAAAGGCTCCCATCCCCACTAACTTCTGGAGGCTCCCACCCCCTTTCCTTCCTCCACTCTCCCACTCCACTGCATTCCTGCACAGCCTCTGGTTTGCTCTACCTGGGTGAGAAATGTTCTAGTGTGTTCTGTCACTGTTCCAACTGAGAGCAAGACAAGGGGGCCTAAGGGATAGAGCCCTGACTAATGCTCCATCTCTAAGCCTCAGTTTCCCTATCTGTAAATTAGAGGCGATAACCCTTGTCTCACCTTAACCCCCTCACAAGGTTGTTCTAAAATTGTATTTGTGGCCCTGGCTGGTGTGGCTCAGTTGGTTGAGCATTGTCCTGTGAACCAAAGGGTTGCCAGTTCGATTCCTAGTCAGGTGCATGCCCAATTTTTGGGCTGGATCCCCAGTCTGGGTGCGTGAAGGAGGCAGCCAGTCAATGTTTCTCTTTCACATTTGATGTTTCTGTCTCTTTCTCCCTCTCCTTCTTTTCTCTCTCTAAAAAAAAAAAAAAAAAAAATCAAAAACATTTTTAAAAAATTGTATTTGTGAGCTGTTAAGGACTATGCACATGTGAGGGACTGGCATACTTTTCTGCATTCAATTGTCATTACTGCCCTATGAGGTATGTAATATTTTCCTCATTCTACAGACGAGAAGACAGGCTTAGAGAGATTAGGCAATTTGCCTATGGTCACCCAGTTGGTAGCTGACTGAGATATGTTCAAATCCAGGCTATCTAACTCCTGGGCCTCTTGCCAGTGCCCACCTGCTCAATGTGGCATATCCTCCCCTCAGTGCCACTTTCCTCAGAAGGGATTTGTGCTCCTGGCCTTGACCTGTGTCTTCGCATTCATCTACACTGATGGTTTAAGCCTATTTACTTCTTTATCTGTTTGCCCCCTTATTTGTTTGAGGGGTGCAGACAACACCCCCAATACCTCCCTTGCCACTGTCACTTGTAATAAACAAGTCAATAGCCAGAGTCCATTTTTATGATATTAAATAAGGAAAAGCTACATGTTGGAGGGTCTCTGAAGCTGACTAGATTTCTATGGCCTGAGGATAAATGAGCCAGCAGCTGCCTCCTTCTTCACCACAGCCTGAAATTAGCCTACACTTCTGCAGCTTGCCTTTCTCAGGTCGGGAAACGGCTATAGGAGAAGCTGTCAGCTGAGGTGGGCTGGCAGGGGTTGTGAGTGCCTTCAAGCTGGGATGGCTGGGGAAAGAGCCTTGTTTGTACCTGGGGGCTTCAGCCTCTTTGTAGACAACGGGGGATAACAGGGAGAGGAGTGAAGAGGAAAGAGATCATCCTCCTTTGTGGGAGATGAAAAAGAGGGAGAGGAGAGACAGAGATGAAAGAAGAAGAGCAGAAAGAAGCTGTCATTATAACAGGCAACTTTGCACAACAATTTATCCACCACCTCACTCAGTCCTCCCAACCTCTCTAAGCTGGAAGACACTGTTATTATTTCTATTTGACAAATGAGGTGGTGTCTGAGACTCAGAGAGGTTAAGTGATTCAAAAAGATGAAGTGACTTGCCCAGACTCAGACACGATGGTAGTCAGATAAAAGCAAAGGAAGCCAAAGGTACTTGTAAAGGAAGAAAAAGATATGATCGGGAGGGGGGGCGGGGGGGAAAGGTAAGTGAAAGGGAGAAATAGGAAGAAATAGGAGGCTGGGCTGTGTATGGACTTGGGAGCTGGCCAAACCCAGATCGAGACCCAATTTCCACTAATACAGCCATGTGACCTTGTGTGAGTTATATAATCTCTTGGAGCCTTGGTTTTCTCACTTACAAATTGGAGAAGATTCTGTTACCCAACAGGCTACTGTGAAGATTAAGTAAGGTGGTATTTGTAAAACTCTTAGCATAGAGTTTGGCACATAGTAGGTGCTCAATAAATATTAGAGACCCCCAAGAAAAGAGTGTAAGGAACATACGGAGAAAAGAAGAACTAAAATGGAGGAGGAAAAAAAAGGAAGAAGGAAGCTTTTGAAGAGAAATAAAGATAGACTCCAAAGGAAGGGAAAGAGGTAGACAAAAGAGGAAGGAGTGGGCTAGGGCAGGGAAGTGAAGGAGAAAGCCTCTTAGACTTTCAAGAGTTGCCACCAACCTGGCCAAGATTCCTCAGTTGGAAAGCAGCCACTTGGTCTGAATCAGGAGGGCCTTTCTTGTGTCTCCTAAGACAACCAAGTCCTGTTCATTGTCACAGAAAGTGTCGTTAAAAATCTCAAAACAGAACAGTCAAGAATGTCTCATGCTTTAGGTGCAGTTTTCTGAGGGCCTTTGGGAGGGGGGGGGGGAGGAGAGGGCTTGTTGGGAGCAGGAGAGATACAGGGCAATTCCAGGGGAATTCAGGAAGAAGGCACCCCACAGGGTGGTGATAAGCCTTTGTGTCTGTGAGTGGAAAGGGCAAATAGAGTTTTGCTTATTCAGTGTGGATCTCGGGGTGCCTCCCAGAGCCTAGACTAGTGCTGGCCAGACTAGGGGGAGAGGGAGGCAGGGAAAAGAGGAGGGAAAACCCTGGTCAGAAAGCCAACGCCTGCTTCTCATATTAGTGCTTTATCTTGGGCAAGTCGGTTTATTTCTCTAAGCCACAGTGTCTACATTAGTGAAGTGGAGAGGGTCCGCCTGGACCCTCTTTCCCCAGGTATGACCTCAAGACCAAGCAAGATAATGGATGTGATAAATGCTTTGGAAACTGGGAAGTACTATGCACACATATTGAAGTATCCACTCTATCAGAAAATATACCTAGTGACTCTCCTCTGTGTCAAGCACAGGGCTATATACACTTTACATTCATTATCTTGTTTAGCCCTTGAACTAATTCTATGAGGTAGGTAAACTTATCCCTATTTATAAACTGGGGCATTGATTCATGAAGAGAATAGGTGATTTTCTGGGAGTTACACAGCTGGTCAGTGGTAGAGCCAGGATCTAAACCAGTGCAGGTAATCCCTGCTCTGTGCTGTCTCCTTGAAGCAGAATTCTCTGCCCATGGGATTAGGCCTCCTTGCTTCTCCTCTGAGCACTGGCTGTATTAATCCAGAGTGGTCTGGCCAGGGGGCATGAAAGGGAAAAGGAAAATCTTTATCTTTTTCTCTCTCCTCCACAGGGTTTGACTTCTTTGAAGCCAGCGCCAAGGAGAATATCAGCGTGAGGCAGGCCTTCGAGCGCCTGGTGGATGCCATTTGCGACAAGATGTCTGATTCGCTGGACACGGACCCCTCGGTGCTGGGTGCCTCCAAGAATACCCGTCTCTCAGACACCCCGCCGCTACTACAGCAGAACTGCTCATGCTAGGCAAGGCCCACCCTCCTCACCTTCCCTCATTGTGGCCCTGCACTCACTCTGCTTCCCCTGTTACCCTCTGTCCACCCCAGCCCCGAGCCAGCTGCGTTGCTGCTGTTCTTTGCCTGCCTTGGAGGTGGAAGCATGCCCGAGGGGTTCTCTGCAGATGGCTCCAGCACTAGACTAACAGCCAGGTTGCAATGTGGATGGAGATTTACAAAAGAAGACTCCATTTTACAAAGGGGGTTCACTACAGGGACTTGGAAAGCAAATCTCTTTTCTGCCTTTAGAATAAGATATCCTCCATTTACCAAAACTTGACACACACACACTTGCCAGGGCCCGGCCAGCTGTGTAAAGTGAGACCCACCTGCAGCTAATCCTATTAAAGAAAACCTCCCCGTACACGACATGCTTGTTTCATATCAGGCTCCCCTGTGGAGCTTCCTCACACTGCATGCAAGTCAAGCTTTGCTCTGCAAGCCCTAAGTCTGTTACCACGGGTGCCCACAGGGCCTGGGCAGTTGCTGTGGTGACAGGCCAGAGCTAATCTCCAGAGAGCTCTGTAATGATGCTGAAGGAGCAAAGGCTGAGTCAGAAACACACTTAAAAGAAAAAGCTTATTCCCTGAAAAATGTCAAAGGTTCCTGCTATATGAAAGAGCAAGCCAAGAAAGAAAAAAGAGAAACATGGGCCAGATAAAGAAGGCAGGTGATGAATTTCTGATTTTGCTGCTTTCCTGCTGGTTCAAAACTGTGGGAACTCTTTGAAATTGGCCATTGGTTCTTAAACTCCCAGAATCTGAAAAATTTAGAGGTGGTAAGATCCCAAATTTGACCTAGCCTGACTAGTTAATTCCCATCCCTATCTCTGACAAATGACTGTCAGGCCGCACAACCAGATCTCTTCCCCTAAAGCACACGTTCTTGGTAGGGATGGGAGCTCATTGTTCACACCATCTTTGGGCAGCTCTCATAATCAGAAGTTTTAAGCTTAAATCTAACTGCTAGGAATTCTTCTTCCTTTTCTCACTCAGTTTGTACTAGCTCTGCCGTCAGAGACTCACAGAGTCTGATCCCTGGGTCCCATGACACCCTGAGGTGACTTGAGAACAGAAGTCGTGACCCCTGGATCTGCCCTTTCTGTACATCAAATAATTCTACTTCCTTCTGCCCAGTGTCCATAGGATCTTCTCCCCATCCTAACCTTCCTTCCAACCCATATTTCAATGACTCCTGAATAGTCCAACCAGGAAATGTGGTTCAAAGCAGAATAAATCTAAGGGGGGGGGGGGTATGACCCTGAAACAAATTGAGAAAAGTAAAAGCAGATGTTTGAATCCCAACCTCATATATTCTCCCCAGAGTGAAACTTTAGTGTTTACCAAAAATTGGATGTGAAACCACTCCTAGAGGAAGCTGCTTAATTAAATACCTGAAGAAAAGAAAAAAAATACGTGAAACCCTCTGACACTAGAAACAAACTGAACGGGTTAATTCATGATACTAGCTTGTTTGTAGACACTGCACATGTTTGGTTTTTAGCTGAAACAATGACATGGAACTAAGTGATGATTTTTAAAAAATATATTTTATTGATTTTTTACATAGAGGAAAGGAGAGGGATAGAGAGATAGAAACATCAATCAGCTGCCTCTTGGGATGCCTACTGGGGCATCCCGCAACCAAGGTACATGCCCTTGACCGGAATTGAACCTGGGACCCTTGAGTCCGCAGGCCAACGCTCTATCCAGTGAGCCAAACCAGTCAGGGCTAAGTGATGATTTTTAAAAGTATTTTCTCCCAATCCTGGCCTGAACCCGGGTACCCTGCTCTAACATGCTACCTCAAAAGTCAGTGGAGGTGAGGGAGTGAGTCTCTTCCAAGTTTTCTCTCCATTTCAGATGCAGCTCATTGTCCTAGGAAAGTGCATTAACTAGCAGCAGGTCCAAGGACTCGATCCTATGGAGATGCCGATTTCTCTGACACAGTGCAGAGGATGGAACTTTGGTCTTGGGATCAGGAGACCTGGATTCTGCCCTTAAATCAAGTGTGACACCAGACCAGATTCTCCTCTTCTCTGAGTCTTGATTTCTCACTTACAAAATGAGGGGGATTATTTGGATAATCTTTAACATTGCTTCTGGCACTAATAACTCTGTGACTCTTTTTCACCTTCATCTTTTCAGTTGATTTGCAACATAAACCCAAGGAATGAGAATCATCACCCCAATGTCATTGTAGCTAACCCTGATGTCATTGTTCCAGGCACTTTACATGTATTAACTCATTTACCTTCCCAACATTTTTATGAGGGAGGAACTATAAACAACCTCCTTTAAACATGAGGAATTTAAGGTATAAAGACGCCTAAAGTCATCGAATGAGTAAATGATAGAAAATGGGTTCAAAACCAGGTAAGTAGGCTCCAAGGTTTGTGCTCTTCACCACATTCTATACTGCATTTCTTGTAGATAAACTATGATCCAAAGAAGTTAAGAGATTGGTCAAGATCACACAGCTAGTAAATGTTAGATCTATATGAGGATTCAATTCCAAGGCCATCAGATTTCAAGCCTTCTAGAGAGAAGATATATCTCTAATCTATTAACAAACTGCTTACTGATTCAGACTAATCTGAACACTCTGCAAAGCTGAATCCGTCTTTTAAGCAACCAGATCTCCTGGGCCTGAGGAAAAGATGCCTAGTGCTTCTCTAGCCCAAGCACTGGATTTCCCTGAATCCCAACCTCATATATTAATCCCTACCTCATATATTCTCTGTCAGGCAATTCTTTATTTTTATTTTGTATTGACTGAGAGAGAGAGAGAGAGAGAGAGAGAGAGAGAGAGAGAGAGAGAGACAACATTGATTTCTTGTTTCACTTATTTATGCATTCATTGGTTGATTCTTGTATGTGCCCTGACCTGGGATCAAACCCACAACCTTGGCATATGAGGACAATACGCTAACCCAGTGGTTCTCAACCTGTGGGTCAAGACCCCTTTGGCAGTCGAAAGACCCTTTCACAGGCGTCCCCAAAGACCATCCTGCATATCAGATATTTTACATTATGATTCATAACAGTAGCAACATTACAGTTATGAAGTAGTAACAAAAATAATTTTATGGTTGGGTCACAACATGAGGAACTGTATTTAAATGGCCAGAAGGTTGAGAACCACTGCTCTAACCAATGAGCTGTCAGGCAATTGTTATCTAGCTTTCAGGCAATGCTTTAAGCAGCCTTCCTGCTCCAGCATTTTGGGGAAGTGACTTGTTCAGCTTCTCGGACCATGAAAGCATGTGGTCCCCTCACAGGGAAGGAGTTCTGGCTGTGCTTTTCACACTGTCAAGTCCCATACAAGTCAGGGATAGTTACTATTTTTCTGGGCAGTAACATCTACATTAGCACTAGGATTTCAGACTGAGCTCCTCACACTTCCTTGCATATTTCAGTACATATATCAAATAATCTTTTTTCTCTTACTGAGTAGCCAGGCAAAGATTGAAAATTTTATTTAAAAACTGTCAAATTCTTTACAACTCAGGAGCTGGTTCAAGGGAGCAAGCATCTTTACAACAGATGGAATCAAGAGTTAAATATGATAGTGGCAAACTCTTCTACTGGTGACAGAAAAATAGACCTGCTTATTAGATGGCAGTCCCCCAGCCCTGCTCTGTGACCTCATTTCTGCTAAGTGGAAGGCAGCAGCTTCCAGCTGATTGCAGCGCAATGTTCGTCAATCACAGTAATAGCACAGTTAGCCACCAAGGTTCAAGCTACATAACACGTGTTAGTGGCAACTTGTCCTGATTTTCATCTTGTTTAAAAATCCAAATAAAAGAAGATTTAAAAAACCCACACACCATTTTGACCTGGAAAGAAACAAAAGTAGGCCAAAAGTACAATACAGTATTGTAGCTATTTATAGAATCTGTTTTAAATGCATGACTATCTGTAAATACAGAGTGATTCGTGACATATTGTCTCCTCAGTCTGTAACATTATTATAGATTTGGCAGGAAAAGGAAATACAGATTTGGAAAAGTTAATATGCCTAAGTCACCCACTAGGACCATTGGAACCTATCTCTGTCTGACTCATGCGCTTTCAACTTTCCTCTTCAGATTGCCTCTCAGATGAAGGTTATATGGGATGGTGGTAATGACACACTCCCAGGAAGTCTCAGAGTTAATTAAATAACCTCAGTTGGGACATTAGTTTCACAATTGCTTTGTGACTGCAGCCTTGTAACATTCACAGAATATGAACATTCTCCAGATCTTACTCACATCCCCTGCTCCTGGCCCAAAGCTTTTTCCTTGGATGTCAGATTTCTTCAAGTGTCTTAAAGAATGTTTGCCAACAGTTTTGGAGAAGGGGGAGGAATTACAGCAACTAGTGTCCTGGGATCTCACTGATTTTAGATTCCCCATCACAAACCTACACCTGATTACCTGCCATAGCTGGTGCCTGAGAGTATATGCAAGAGACAGGCCTGTGGGTTACAAATACTGCAAAGTGATGTTTTTGAAAGCCTGGATCCCTTATGTGAAGTAGACAAAAACTCAAATTTACTCATTCAACAGATTAGTATCTGATATGTACCAGGATATATTTGGTGGCAAATCAGATAAAGTCCTTGCCTTCATGAAGGTTATATAGTCTAATTCAGTGATCTTCAAACCGTGTGCCCCAAGAGGCACATTGGTGTGCCCCAAGAATTTTTAAAGCATACAATATCTGACTACTTAATCAGGAGTATTGACCTCTTTTCTCTTAGATTGCCAAATTAAAAAATGACAATAGTCAACACAACAATAGCCATCTGGTATGAATGAATCAAAATTTTATCTATATTTTTGTCAGATCAGCAAAAACTATATTTTGTGGTATGCCACAGAATTTTAGTAATTAGTTTACGTGTGCCATGAGATGAAAAAGGTTGAAAATTGCTGGTGTAGTAGCTTGTAGTTTAGTCTAGACCTTGTAAAGTAGCCACCCTAATGTAATTACAAAGTGCTCTGAAGGAAAACTACATCATTCTATGTCACCTGAGTCACCTTTGTGGAACTGTTTTAAGGGCACTAGGAAGATTCCACTGCACCCAGACACCTCCACTACCCACCGGCCATTGCTTTACATTCCTCAATTAAGCTTTTATTTATTAGTTTGATGGCTGATTAAGTACAAATCCTCCCAAAAGAGTAAGGGAGAGAGAAGGAGCATCTGAACTGTGAAACATCTTTAGACTGCCTGGTTCAAAGTTGATTGTCTTCTGAGGAACTTAACAAACAATTCCAAAACATAGTGACTTAAAACTACAAACATTATTACTTATGGTACTGTGGGCTGGCAGGGTGGATCCTCTTGCTGAGGCTGGATGTTCTAGAATGGCATCATTCACATGTCTTCGTGCCCAGATGAGATGACTGGGGTGATTGAGGCCTCTGTCCACATTGTCTCATCCTTCAGAAAGCTGCCCAGATTTGTTCACATGGTGGTGGAGTTTTCCCAACAGCAAGAGAGGGCAAGCTCCAAAGCAGAAAGCACTTGTCAAGCCTCTGTTTGCATCATGTTTGCTAATGTCCCACCAACTAACAGAAGTTACATGACCAAGCCCAGTTTTAAGGGGTGGAGAAATAGATGTCATCTCTTTATGGCAGGAGCTGTAAAATATTGTGGTCATGTTTTTTTCTAATCTACCAAAGGAAGCAACCCTAAGTCATCTGAGAATAAGTCTAGTAAATTCCGCTGGGTTTTAAAACCTGGCTTTAAAAATATCCCCCAAAGACAAACATCAGAATGATAAAGAGCAGGGCAATGTCATCATTTCTACAGGTGTCCAAAGGGTGTACTTTGGAGGAATCAAGACATAGCTGGATGGAGAAGTATTTATTTGTTTGTTTTTTATTTAAATTATTGTTTAAAGTATTGACAGCTCAGTAATATGGAGGTTTACTTCAGTAGCACACATGAAAAGAATCCAGAGACTTCTATTATTATTAACTAGGGGCCCGGTGCACAAAAATTTGTGCACTCAGGAGGGTTCCTCAGCCCGGCCTGTGCCCTCTCGCAGTTTGGGACCTCTCAGGGGATGTTCACCTGCTGGCGTGCCTGGCCAGCCTGGATAAGGGGCTGATGGTTGTTTGTAGGCTGGCCAAGCCCCCCAGTGTGAACCCTCACCCCATGGGGGTGTGGCCAGCCTGGGTGAGGGTCTGAGGCCTATTTTCAGGCTGCCCACAGCTCTCATTGACCCAAAGTCCCAGGCTGGCTGGAATCAGGTTTCTGGGGTTTATTTATCTTCTATAATTAAAACTTTGTTACCTTGAGCAGAGGCCTAGGCAAGCAACAGAAGCCTCCTGTTTGCTTCAGCTCTGTGGCTTCTATAATTGAAATATTGTTGCTTGAGCAGAGGCCCACTGGCCTAGTCAAGCAGTTGCAATGGAGGCCTTCTGCTTGCTCCAGCTCCGTGGCTGCCAGCCGCCATCTTGGCTAGGTTAATTTGCATACAATTGCTCAGATTGGCTGGCGGGCGTGGCTTATGTGTCTTGGAGTGATGGTCAATTTGCATATTACTCTTTTATTATATTAGATAATTTGTATTGCCCGGCCAGTGTGACTCAGTGATTGAGCATAGACCTATGAACCAGGAGGTCATGGTTTGATTCCCAGTCAGGGCATATGCCCAGGAGCAGCTCGATTCCCATGTGGGGGCATGCAGGAGGCAGCCAATCAATGATTCTCTCTCATCATTGATGTTTCTATCTCTCTCCCTCTCCTTTCCTCTCTGAAATTAATAAAAATATCTTTTAAAAATAATAATAATTTGTATTTTACTGATTCTGTTTCTAGGTCTGAATCTACCCCTAACTTGCTGCAGGGCTTGTGATAAGTCATGTACTAGCCAGCTAATCATCTCCTCACATTTCTTCAGAAGTAGCAATTTCTTCTTTCATAGTACTCCTATTTCCTTATCTAAACCAGGGGATTCTAGAGAAGACTGTCAGTAAAATGACATGTGATCAAGTGGGGCCAATCAGAATCCTACCCCACAATTTTAAAGAAAACTGGAGCTATTTTCTTTCCTTTAGGGTGAGACATATGTGAGGATATGAGCTCTGAAATTGTTATGGCTTATCCTCAACCCAGGTATAGAAGGCTGGTCTGGAGTAAGAGAAAGTAAGAGTAACAAGACTTCATGCAGAGAGAAGCATAGACTTTCCCTGCCCTGATTCTGGCTTCTTGAGGTTTGGCTGGTCACTTCTCCCTCTGATTACATTAGATGCCTCAGTATTTGTTTGTCTTTTTTTGTTGTTGTTGATGAGAGAGAGAGAGAGAGAGGAAGAAACATTGATTTGTTGTTCCACTAATCTGTTCATTCACTGGTTGATTCTTGCTAGTGCCTTGACTGGGGATCGAACCCATAACCTTGGCATATCGGGACAACACTCTAACCAGCCGAGCTATCCGTCCAGGGCCCCTCAGTATATGTTTCTAATAAAGCTTCCATTTATCTTTGCTCATGGAGTTAGATTCTTATCACTTGCAACCAAAAATACATTCTTCCCTCTTTGGTTCTGTTTTCTTACTGTTCTAAAGTTCAGTAATTCTAATTTTTGCACACTAAGTATTTCAGAAAATCCCACATCTAGGGACTTCCTGATTAAGACTTCATATAATCTGGAACAAAACACACTCTTCACTATCACTTCTGGTACCTGAATACATGAGGAAGAAGGATTTGCAAGGTGAGAACCAGTTCTCCAAGAACACTGATGACAGCACAGGCAAAGGTTCTGATGATTGGGAAGAGTTTGGCTTCCCAAGTACTCAGAAGCTAGACAAAAACATCTAACACCACAGCTGCTATTTCTCCACATCTGTTTCTGTTTCCCTGATACCCGCCATATTGAGAGAACACCACTGATGCGACTGAGTTCTGTGACAGGTGCCTTTACTTGCTTTTGTTCTATCATTTTGAAGTGGCCAAACAGCAGATCCTGGGAGACTTGGATAAAAGAGTTTCCTTTGTTTGGTATAAAACATGCAACAGAAATGTTAATTTGGGGCAAAGTAAGTTAATAAAACTTTGAGGGGTGTGAATAGGATTCCCAGCTCCCTTCAGAATCTAATGTACCTTTTGGGGTGGGGGAAGGGTTTACCAATAGATTGGGTTAAATCTAATATGCTGTGCAACCTTAGTTAAGTTAATCCCTATCTCTGGGCTTTGGGAGCTTAGACCAGATGGTTTCTGCAGGCCCTCTTGGCACTAATGCTCTGTGATTTTTATGTCCATTTTCTAAACAGGATTTTGGTGGACATTCTTTCATTATAAAAGCCTCCTTTCTTCTTGGGTACAATGAAAACAGCCAAGGCTGAGTGACCTCCACATCACTCAGTCAGGCATGGGGCCTGGTTTCGGAGGCTGCCAGAAAGCATCTTAGCAATTAAGTGCATTTGGATTGTCTGTCCCGTGTCAGAGGTTTTTTAGGGTAACAACAGGAAGAAGAAAAATAAGAATCTCTGAAGAGACTTGTTAAGAATGGGGCACAGGGCCTAGCTGGTTTGGCTCAATGGATAGAGAGTAGGCCTGTGGACTGAAGGGTCCTGGGTTCAGTTCTGGTCAAGGACACAGGTTCAGGTTGTGGGCTTGATCCCCAGTAGGGATTATGCAGAAGGCAGCCCATCAATGATTCTCTCTCATCATTAATGTTTCTATCTCTCCTTCTCCCTTTCTCTCTGAAAAAAAAAACAAAAAAACTAATATAATAAAAGAGTAATATGCAAATTGACCATTACCCAAGACACCCAAGCCATGCCCACCAGCCAATCAGAGCGGCTGTATGCAAATTAACCCAGCCAAGATGGAGGCCAGCAGCCATGGAGCTAGAGCAAACCAGAGGTTTCTGTTGCAACTGCCTGCCTAGGCTGGCTGAGCCTCTGCTCACGGCCAGGCCCACTAGCCAATCAGAGCGGCTGTATGCAAATTAACCCAGCTAAGATGGAGGCCAGCAGCTATGGAGCTAGAGCAAACCAGAGGCTTCTGTTGCAACTGCCTGCCTAGGCTGGCTGAGCCTCTGCTCACGGCCACGCCCACCAGCCAATCAGAGCGGCTGTATGCAAATTAACCCAGCCAAGGTGGAGGCTGGCAGGGCGGCCAGCATAGCTGTGCCAGGTGTGTCAGCTCAGTGGGGTGGGGGGGGTCTGGCCTGGGGCCTCTTCAGGGCATCTAGGAGCGCCCATCCCGGGGGCCTCCACCATGCATGCGGGAGAGCGGGTTCTCCATGTGGCTTGCAGGAGCAGCCATCCTGGGTCCGCTGTCTGGCTCCGCCCTCCCTCCCCCCCCCCCCCAGAGCCTCTGCAGGGAGTTCAGGAGTGCCTGTCCCGGGTCCACTGCCTGGCTCTGCCCCCTGGGGGCCTGCCCGGGGCATGCAGGAGCACGGGGGCCTCTGTGGGGTGTGCAGGGGCAGCCGTCCTGGGTCTGCTGCCTGGCTTTGCCCCCAAGGGGCCTCCTTGGGGCATCCAGGAGTGCCCATCCTGGGTCAGCTGCCTTCCTCCTCCCCCCAGAGGCCTCCATAGGGCATGCAGGAGCGTCTGCTGCACAGTGCGGAGAATCCGAAGCCAGTTCGCTGCCTGGCTCCACCCCGGGTGTGTTCGCTCAGCAGCAGAGCCCCACTGAGGGATCCTGCAACAGCGTCTGCGCCTGGCTTGCCACCCAGCTCTGCGCCAGGTGTGTCCCCTCAGCAGTGGGGGCCCACCAGGCATGTGCAATCATGGGCCCTCTGGTGGGAAACGTCCAGGCCTGCACTCACCAGCCCTCCCACTCCCCAGTGCACGAACCCTGAAGGGGCTGTGGGCAGCCTGAAAATGGCCCTCGACCCCTCACCCAGGCTGGCCAGGCATGCCAGCAGGTGGACATCCCCCCCCCATCCCGAGGTGTCCCAGACTGCAAGAGGGCACAGGCCGGGCTGAGGGACCCCCCCCCACTGAGTGCACAAATTTTTGTGCACTGGGCCCCTAATATATATATATATATATATATATATATATATATATATATATATATATATATTAGGGGCCCAGTGCACTCAGTGGGGGGGGGGTCCCTCAGCCCGGCCTGTGCCCTCTCACGGTCTGGGATCCCTTGGGGGATGTCCACCTGCTGGCTTAGGCCCGCTCCTCGGGGGATTGGGCCTGAGCTGGCAGTCAGACATCCCTCTGGCAGCCTGGGGGCCCTTGGGGGATGTCCACTTGCCAGTGGGAGTAGGCCTAAGCTGCAGTTGGACATCCTTAGCGCTGCTGAGGAGGCAGGAGAGGCTCCCACCACCACTGCTGTACTGGTAGCCATCAGCCTGGCTTGTGGCTGAGCAGAGCTCCCCCTGTGGAAGTGCACTGACTACTAGGGGCAGCTCCAGCATTGAGCATCTGCCCTCTGGTGGTCAGTGTGTGTCATAGTGACCAGTCATTCCCAGTCATTCTGCTATTAAGGTCAATTTGCACATTACCATTTTATTATATAGGATATATATTGCCATGCAGTTGAGAAGAGACATAAATGCATTCCAATCCAAGGAGTACTTAATTTATAGAGTACCAAGAATATGCCAGCTCAGCTGGGCAAGATCTTTCTGAGGACAATCTCCGTCATGCAACTAGAAACTAAAGGACTGAGAGATTTGCATGTGCTGAACTATCTTCCAATCCCTCCAAACATCAGACCATAGGATGTGGACTAAGGTTGTGTGGTAGCATGATTAAGAGCATAGGGCTTATGGTATGACAGATCTGGGTTCAATTCTTGGTTCTTCATTACCAACTAGTTGTGTGACTGAGAACATTACCTTCTGAGCCTCAATTATGCCATATGTAAATAGAAAAATAATATGTACCTCAAGAGGTTGTTGAGGGGATTAAATGAGAGGATGGGTGTAGAATCCTTTGTGAAGTGCCTGACAAACATGTGGTGTTGACTATTGTTATTGCACAGTCATCTCAGTCAGGCAGAGCAAGGGAGGCAAATCCAATCAGGACCTTTGTAAGGACAATAAGAACAGAGAACCCAGGTAGACACTGTGAGCAAAAGAGCAATAAAAGGGGGATGTAAGTTGGAGATGGATTTGGACTTGGAAAGTAGATCAAGGTAGAATCTCATCAGGAACAAGGGAGTCCAGATGGCCTGAACAGCTCTGTTGCATGACCTTGTTGGGCTGACAGCCACCAGACACCTGACAGAATGATACTTCATGTACTTCCCACTTCCTCTCTGAAACCAGTCTCTAGGAGTAAGAAATAAGCCACAACAGAGTGTTCTGAATCCTATGTTAGATGTGCCCTCCCACACTCAGAAAACTAGGGTCCCAGAGACCTGGGGTTGAGTTCCACCTCTGCAACATGCTAACTGTGTGACATTTGACAAAGATATTTACATCTATAAAATGAGATGAATAATCTTGCCTACCTCACAAAGTAGTTGCAAGAGTCAAACACAAGTGCATTTTAGAAACTGTGGGTTGTTGTGGACATATAAGTTATAGCCACTGTGAGGAGCTGGGGTAAGCAGGGTTTATTCCAGAATGAAAGAGAGTAAACCACTCTCAAAGCCATAGAACTTATAGGCCATATTGTAATTTCTGGTTACCTGTGGGAGTAGACTGTCCAATAATACAAAGATCCTTTCCTCCCTCTGCCTCCTCTCCCCCTCCCTCCAAATTTTGGTTCCAGGTACCTAACCTCACATAGAAATATCAGGGCCAATATGCCTTATACCTAGAGGTTTGATTGGCTTCAGAGAAACTTGCAGAGACTAAAAGCAGCCAAAGAGAATCAGCCAGTGCATTCTGGGATAGGATAACAGAACACTGAACAGTGACAGGATTGGAACCCAGGAGGGGCAGACAGAAGGATCTGTCTGCATTAGGATTAGAATCTAATCTAATAAAAGAGTAATATGCAAATTGACCCTCACTCCATTACATCCACAAGCCACACCCACCAACCAATCAGGAGCAAATATGCAAATTAACTCAACTAACATGTCGGCAGCCATGGAGCTGGAGTTGCCCCGGGCAGTGGAGGAAACCAGGGCCCTGTGGGCCCTGAGCTCTACTCAAGGCTACAAAGTTTCAATTATAGAAGATAAACAAACCCCAAATACCTGCCGGGCTGGGACCTTGGGTTGCCAGGGGCAATCCAGGCTTCAAGCAGGGGACCAAGGCAACAAAGTTTCAATTATAGAAGTTAAATAAATCCCAGATACCTGCTTCTAGCCAGGCACCCCAGTAGGGACCCGAACACTGAAGGGGCTGTGGGCAGCCTGAAATGGCCCTCTGCCCCTCACCCAGGCTGGCCAGACATGCCAGCAAGGTGGACATCCCCCGAGGGGTTCCAGACTGTGAGAGGGCAAAGGCCAGGCTGAGGGACCACCCCCCCCCACCACAACTGCACAAATTTTTGTGCACCAGGCCTCTAGTATTGTAATAAAAATCATTAATCACATGTTCAGCATTTACGGTTCCCGGAGCACTTTCTCATCAAAGCCTTGATGATCTTTGACACAACCCTGTGATGTGGGTTTAATATTATTCCAAGTACTCAGATGAGGAAAACTGAGGCCTGCATCAGTGAAGCAACCAGCCCAGGACTACATAGAGAAGGCAGTAAAGTGCATAGTTGGTCTCAGAACAAGGTAGGGTCTGTCCCCAAGAATAGGCATCCCTGATCCTGAGCCCTGTCTCCCTATAGGGGATAGAGCAGAGAGGCAGAGGGGTGGGGGTCACAGCTGAAGAGAAAACTTAAGTACATATTAGTTGTGTTTATGTCTGGCTTCTTCTCTGCTTGTGGGAGAGAAGAAAGGAGAGGAACCAGCCCTCCTCACCACCCCCACCTCCTCAAAATTAAACCTGGAGCAGGGCTGAACAGCAGATGCTGTCCTCATATCATGGGACTAAGAGCAGTTGGTCTCTGGAGTCACAAAGAGAAATGTCACCTTATTCAGATTGTGTATACCATCAGCAATTCCCTCAATTGCTCTTTCTAATTTATTCAACCAGGGATGGGGCTGGTCTCATGCCAGCCTAGGAGATGAACCATAACAGGCTGAGTAGAATTACTCAGGAGGAGCAATTAGCAAAAATTGGAGTTGTCCTTCTCTAGGACTGAGCAGACAGAGGAATAATAACACTTAAGTCTCTTCCTATCAGATTGTAGCTAAGCAGATATTCCCATGCTTTTTAATTTTTCATATGTTCCATGCACTGACACCTCTTCTCAGTGACATATTAAATATGAAATGTCATGTGGCATTGTGAGTTTGTACAAGTTATAAAGAAATATAGGGATACTGAGGAGTATATACAGTAACAAAAGGGGAGATCTCATTTGCAAATATCTGTGGTGTCTCCTTGATTTGTGTTGACATATTTTATTTATACAAACTGACTTTTCTTTTTTTTTACCTATGATGTTTTATTTTTTATTATTTTTTTAAATTTTGTTTTATTTTATTGCTTAAAGTATTACAACAAGTATTGCATATGTATCCTTTTTTCCCCCTTGACCTTCCCCCAACCTCCCCTACACCCCAGTGTCTTGTGTCCATTGATTACACTTATAAAACTGACTTTTCTTAATGTAGCTCCTATCCTTACTGTAGTGGCAATGATGATATAGCCATTAAAGTTAATCTGCACTACTATCATTTATGGAGCAACTCTTCCCCGAGTTTGGGCTAAGAACTTTGGGAGGAGACTCCTGCCATCTGAGATCTTAGGAACGGGAAAATAGGCCCAGCACCAATGCAGCGAAAGCCACAGTACAAGGCAGTGGTTCATGAATGACTCAGAAAAGGGGGAGATCAGTGTGGACAGGGAAGGTTGAATAGAGGAGGAAGGATTTGGGCTGCAAGCGGTCTGGAGAGCCTCTGAGTCCCAGCTCTCTGCTGGATGATATAGTGAATGCAAAAAATCATGGAGCAGTGTGTGCCTCCACGCAGCTTAGCTCAGTATTAACTCAAACAGAGGGTTAGGGCACACTGTTGGATAGCATGTGGGAGCAAGGCTGCTGCAATGGAGATAAAGTGCAGACAGAACTGGCCAGCTAGGTAAAGAGGCAGAACCCATTCCACCCACCAACCCCTCAAAGGTCTAACAAGTAAGTCTAAGCAGGTAGTAAATTCAGTTCTTCACCCCCAACCTACGATGTCTGGATTACTTAAAATACCTAACACAATATAAATGCTATGTGAATAGTTGCTACAATATATTGTGTAGGGAATGATGACAAGAAAGAAAGTCTGTACATGTTCAGTTACAGATACAACCATGTAGGCCTAACTACATAGTTTATGTCAGCAACAGTGTGACTTTTTTCCACCCACGATTGCTTGAGTCTGTGGATGTGGAATTGGCAAAAGGGAGAACCAACTATATTTTCAAACTGTAGCAATTCATAGAATGAGGGCTGCCAATAAGTTGAATGGCAACCTCTCTTTGGTTTGAGAAGAAGACTGGGGTACGCTTTAGATGAGAGCCTCTGCATATGTTGTCTTTCTACTCCTCTGTCTCCCAAACTCAGTTAGGTACCCTCCATGGGAACCACATCCCCCTTTGTTTTCCTTTGCCATAGAACTTATGTGCCATATTGTAATTTCTGGTTACGGGTGGGAGTAGACTGTTCAATAATACAAAACACTGTGTGTGTGTGTGAAATAAACCTGGTGAGAGGTAGGCAGTTGAGTGTAGTATCCAGAGTTCACCATCCCAGCTTTTGAAAGGGCTGCCTGGATCCCTGTTATGCCTATTGAAAGGGAGACCTCTACTCCTTCATTAGTGGTCTTTCTGCTTTTCAAAATGGACCTATAGGATGCCTGTGAATCAGCTGGTAACTGTCTAAAATAAGTATTTGGGTTGTCTATGCATGATTCAATAAACTGACTCTATAAAGAGCAGCTAAAAATAAGATCCTCAAAAAATTGTGCTGGGGTTAGCAATGATATCCCTAAATTCTTTCTTTTCTCTATGTTACAACACTATTGCTTCAACTTACAACATCAAGTCTTACCTCAACAAAGGAGCATAGTGGTTATGAAAAGACTGTGGATTCAAATTTTGGTTCAGTCTCTTACTAGTTGTGTGACTTTGGGAAATTAATTTCTCTATACCTCAGATCCCATATCTGTAGAGGATGGGTACACCATAGAGTTGCTGTGAGCATTAACTGAGTTAATTTATGTTTAGGAAAATGTTTGGAACATAATAAATGTTAGTTATAATTATTATTATTATTCTCTATATCAATTAATGTGTGGCAGGAAATAAGTGGTACACTGAAAATAATTTAAGCTATGTTTAATAAAGGAACTATTTGCAAAATGAGTACAGGTTTTAGGGAGACCAACATGGGGTTTACATTTTCCCCGGAGAGAACAACAATGGGAGTTATTACTAGCCAAAGGCATGAAAGGTTAAAGGTAGGGAGTGATTACCAGAATCTAAAGAGGGCGGTTGTATGGAAGGGGCTGCCTGATCAGAGCTTGAAAATATAGTTTGAAAATACAGTTTGAAAATATAGTTGGTTCTCCCTTTTTGGTGGAGGGACATAGCCTCACAAAGTGACTCAGTAGGGAGGATACTGAGGGATAAATACTCTTTCCTCTTTTCCTGCTGACTTCTGATCTCCTGCTGCTCTCTCCTGATGCTAGATCCAACAGGAAGCTAGAGGGCCAGGAAGCCTGTTGGGACCCCATACAGGTCAAACTTCTGGAACTCAGAACAGGTAGAGTATGGTGGCAAGAGTATCTGAAGAGGCAAACAGAAAATATCCAACTCACCTTTCATCTTGCCTTGCCTTCTTCTATTCTCTATCTTGTAACCAGAATGATCTTTCTAAAACATGAATCTAATCTTGTCTTGCCCCAACTTGATGTCCTTTGGTGGCTGACATTACCTTCAGATAAAGATACTCAATATAAAATGCAGGGCCTAATGATTTGTCATCAGCTTAACCCTCCAGTTTTAATGATTGCTACCTTCCTCTCAACCCTTACTGTGAGCCATATGTAACTAACTACTCTCAAACTCACAAGAACATAGCTTTCTCTTTTTTGACCCACTTCTTGTCCTGGAACTCAACCTGGAATGATCTTTCCTCTTTCATTCTCCTTCACTTGGCTAATGCTTATTCATGCCTTATACATAGAAACAAAGGGGTTCCTCTTATCCAGTTAGCTTTGGGGTGTCTAAGCTCCATTTCTATAGCAATGTTTTCTTGAGTCCTGAAAGTAGTGGTACTTTAAGGCTGGGATTTGGCAATACTTTCATTTTTAAGTGAACTTTTGTGATTTTCTTGAGATTTTAATTATGACAGGTACATAGCCTACAAGATAGAGCCTGAGGGGGTTGGGGTCCATAGGGGGATAAAGACACATATGTAATACCTTAGTCAATAATAATAATAAAGATAGTGTTTGACAGTAATGAGAGTTTTTAATAAGTTTGTCAAAATGTACTTTCAAAGTGATCCTCCAAGAACAAGCGCAGCTTAATCTACAACCTGAGAATTCTGGGGTGCTAAGATAGACTTCTACAAGTTCAATTTGCATGGGAACCTAGTAGGCATTTAAAAATATATATATTTTTATTGATTTCAGAGAGGAAGGGAGAGGGAAAGAGAGAGAAACACCAATGATGAGAGAGTATCATTGATTGGCTGCCTCCTGCACATGCCCCACTGGGGATCAAGCCCACAATCCAGACATGTGCCCTGACTGGACTCAAACTGTGACCTCCTGGTTCATAGGTTGAGGCTCAACCACTGAGTCACCTTGGCCTGGCCCACTAGGCTTTTTAGAAGAGGTGATAAGTATGCCTTTTGGAGCAAAGAGTGTAGACAATAACTGCCTCTGGACTCTGGACTAAGGAAGAGGTGAAGAAAATAAAGTGTATTAAAGGTTTTATCTCACAATTTGTTCAGTCATATTCTCCAAGTGGAAGTAAAATTCACATTATTAAAGAACATCCTTCATTGCCCTAGCAGGTTTGGTTCAGTGGATAGAGCGTCGGCCGGTGGACTGAAAGGTCCTGAGTTCGATTCCAGTCAAGGGCATATACCTTGGTTGCAGTTTCCTGATCCTGGTCAGAGTGTGTGCAGGAGGCAAAGAATTGATGTGTCTCTCTCACATTGATGTTTCTTTCTGTCTCTCCTTCTCCCTTCCACTCTAAAAATCAATGGAAAAATATCCTCTGGTGAGAATTAACAAAAAAGAAAATTTCTTTGTTTATATGACTTTCTCTTTTTGAAAAACAAGAAACAACACAAAGAACCCAAAGGCACTCATGATGGAGAAAAATAGAATGTATTCTGTCAAGACCCAGATGGAAAGGTTACTTCTTTTTTCCTTTTAATTCCAACATTACTCTTGAGGAACAAGACATATATTCCTATGTCTCTAGCTCCACCTTGTGGTTAATAAAGAAATCACCCATTCCAGTATCAACAGTTTAATTAAGTAAAGAAACCATCAGGATCTTTACACTTACCAACTGTTCTTAAACACATACTTTGACCAGGTTCTGTTGTAAGTGCTCTTAAAGAAATATGACATTTAACCCTCACAACAAGCATATGAAGGATATATTTTATAGAAGATAAAACCAAGGTTAAGAAACTTTACCAGAGTTTAGGATTTGTCCGAGATCAAGCAAATGGCAGAGTCAGGACTTGAACCAACCCATCTGCTTCAAATTACAACTGTCTACTTATACACTAATGCACATATGTAACACATGTTTTTCATTCCCTTTACAACACACTCGTACATCCATTATCTTATCAAAGATTTGCATTTTCAAGGCAGTCCATAAGAAGTGGATGATCATCCAAAAGGAACAAATTAATGTTTAAATCTCAGACATTAGATTAAGTTATTAGGCCTTAGGTAAAGAGATTCTTGGTGCAAAAATGGTAAAGCTGTGATCTTTGCAATAGGACCTACATTTGAATTCCTGTTATGATGACACTTTGTAGCTTCGTTGGGTATCAATGTCACTGGCCTCAATTTCCCTATTAGTTGAATTAAGAACCAGTGGACTCAGAAAATGCTAATTTTTGTAAATCAAACTCTGGCTTGTTTTTCATAGAAATTAATTTCTAAAAGTTCATAACATATCAGTAAACAAAGTGTCCTGTTGGAATCGGATGACTGATTTTTATATCATGGGATATGATCTTAAAGTGCTCAGTGAATCTTTGAAAAATGAATCTTTGAAGAACATACACATGATAGGCTGAAGAGTGGCCTCCCAAAGATACTCATATCTTAATCCCTGTGAATATGTTAGAGCAAAGGGGAATTAAGGTTGTAGAAGATATTAAGGTGGCTAATTAACTGAACCTAGAGAGATTATTTTTTTGGATTATCTGGGTAGGTCCAATTTAATCACAAGGGTTCTTATAAGTGGAAGAGAGGCAGAGGAAAATGTAATCATTGAAGAAAAGTGCAGAGAGATTATTCAACATAAAATAAAGAGCCTAATGATTTATCTCCAGCATCATCTAGAAGCATCCACCAGGGCAAGGAAACAAATTCACTTCCAGAGCCTTTAGAAAGCAATGCCCCCCTACTGATCCATTAATTTAGCCCAGTGAGACTCGTGTCGTTTTTCTATAGAATTGTAAGATAATGTATTTGTGTCCTATAAGCCACTAAATTTGTGGTAGTTTATTACAGGAGCAATAGAAAACTAATACAATACTATGGGCATCAGTTTATCCAGACTTGTTACCTGTTTCCTATGCTGGTGTAGAAAAGCCCTGGACTTGGACTCTGAGGTAAATTCACATTTCCTCTTTAGCATGTTTATCATGTGGTAGCATCTACCTCACAGAGTTATGTAGAACAAATCAGATAATAAGAGTTATGTATAGGTGCTGCATAAATTGTAAAGTGTTCTATGCATGTAAGAAATTATTATTTACAGTGTCTGGTACATAGTTGGGATGCAAGAAATATTTGTTGGGTGAGATTAATTATTCTTGGCAGCCCTTGGGACATGGAAATAGGATTTTGAAACATATGCCAGGTACTTGGGAAGAAATAAAGATCATATATGGTATCTACTCCTACATTAATTACAATATAATTATGGATGGAGATAACATATTTGTGAAAAGATTTAAATAAGAACTCAACATTTATATAGGACAATAGTACAAGAGAAGTCACAAGGCTATAGATGGTTAAGGGCCAAGGAAGTGATGCAGCAAGTATTCTGAGTTCAAGTATGGAGTGGATGATCAGTGTGGGCTGGAAGGGTCAAAGAAGGCTTCTAGGAGGAGGTGGGTCTTGAGCAGGATCTTGGAGGGTGTGGTTAGATGGAGAACAATTGCTACTATTACTCCCACAAAGCGCTGTTTTATCTACCCATAATTCCAGGAGTCACATTTTATTATTTTGTTTGTTTTTAAATTTATCTTTATTGTTGAAAGTATTACAGATACTTTTTCCCCTATTGATCCCCTCCACCCTGCCCCCACCCCTCTGGGAATCACATATTAAATTTAAGACATTGGCAGTCAGTTCCAATGTTTTGTTTGGTATTCTTTTGAACCCCCTTGCTAGTACTTTTTCCTTTTTATTTAAAAAATAATTTCAAACTTACAGAAAACTTATAAGAATAGTACAAAGAAGGCTTTCCCCCTCTGAACCTCAGAGTTGGTTGCCCATATGATGCTTCACCACCCACAAATTATCAAAATCAGGAAATGAAGATATTATGTAATCCACAGACTCCAAGTTTAGACAATTGTCCCAATAATGTTGTTTTTTTAAAAAAAGTTTATTGATTTTAGAGAGAGGACGGGTGAGTGAGAGATAGAAACATCAATGAGAGAGAAACATCAGCATTAATAGGCTGCCTCCTATAGGTTCCCTACCGGGTATTAACCCATAATCTAGGCATGCCCTGACCAGGAATTGGCAACTTCTTGGTACATGAGTAGACACTCAATCACTGAGCCACACTGGCTGGGCCCAATAATGTTCTTTATAGTGATATGTTTAATTATCACATCTTTTTTTAATCTTTATTGTTCAGATTATTACAGTTGTTCCTCCCCCCCCATAGCTCCTCTCCTCCCAGTTCCCACCCCACTTTCTGCCCTTACCCTCCCCACTGTCCTCCTCCATAGGCGTATGATTATTGTCCAGTCTTTTCCCGCACCCCCAAAATCCTTTTCCCCCCAAAAATTGTTGTCAGTCCACTCCCTTTTTATGCCTCTGATTCTATTCTATTCACCAGTTTATTCTGTTCATCAGATTTTTTATTCACTTGATTTTTAGGTTCACTTGTTGATAGATATGTATTTGTTGTTCATAATTTTTATCTTTACTTTTTCTTCTTCCTCTTCTCAAAGGGTACCTTTCAGCATTTCATATAATACTGGTTGTGTGGTGATGAACTCTTTTAGCTTTTTCTTGTCTGTAAAGCTCTCTATCTGACCTTCAATTCTGAATGACAGCTTTTCTGGGTAAAGTAATCTTGGTTGTAGGTTCTTGCTATTCATCACTTTGAATATTTCTTGCCAGTCCCTTCTGGCCTGCAAAGTTTCTGTTGAGAAATCAGCTGACAGTCGTATGGGTGCCCTCTTGTAGGTAACTGACTGCTTTTCTCTTGCAGCTTTTAAGATTCTCTCCTTGTCTTTTACTCTTGGCATTTTAATTATGACGTGTCTTCGTGTGGTCCTCTTTGGATTCCTTTTGTTTGGGATTCTCTGCACTTCCTGGACTTGTAAGTCCACTTCTTTTACCAGGTAGGGGAAGTTTTCTGTCATTATTTCTTCAAATAGGTTTTCAATATCTTGCTCTCTCTCTTCTTCTGGCACCCCTATAATTCTGATGTTAGTACGCTTGAAGTTGTCCCAGAGGCTCCTTACACTGTCTTCATATTTTTGGATTCTTTTTTCTTTTTGCTTATCCAGTCAGGTGTTTTTTGCTTCTTTGTATTTCAAATCTTTGACTTGATTCTTGTATTCCTCTAGTCTGTTGTTGGATCTCTGTATAATATTATTTACTTTAGTCAGTGTATGCTTAGATTTATTGAGGGTCTCACTAAGTTTATCAGCGGTTTGTAGAAAATTTTTGAAAAACCTTTTTACTGTGGTTTTGAACTCTATATCCAGTCATTTGCTTTCCTCCATTTCTGTCATTTGTGACCTATTTCTTTGTCTCTGCATTTTGACTGCTTCCCTGGGTTGATAGAGTGGCTTTCTGTGTTAAGTGATCACTGAGAGGAATTGACCTCCAAGCTATTGGTTATGAGAATCAGCTGTGTCTACAGTGGGAGAACTTCTGTGCTGGAGACACCCTTATAGGGCAAGAGTTGTTTCAGTGGGGCTTTGGTGCTCACTGAGTCTGCCCCCTGAGTGTGTCCCTTATGAATCTGAGGAATTGTATTTAGGATGGTACCACTCTGACCACTGGGTATGCTGGCTCTTGTATCTCTATGGAGTTGCTATTTTAGCCTTTACCTGAGGCTACTCAGCCTTTTATATGCAAAAGCCTCTGCTCACAGCTTGGATGGGGCAGGCTCTCGGGGAATCTACAGGGTGGAGCAACCAGCTATGGCTGCTTCTTAGCCCTGCCCTAAGAGGCACCGGGTCTCAAGCTGCTCTGGAGTTCCTCCCAGTGCCAGATGGTGCCAGTTGGTGCCAGACAGTCCAGCTCCTCCCCGTATGGTTCTGAGTCCCCAGAAATTAACCTGGAACTGGAGTTCAGAGCCATCGGGAGCTTGTGCCTCCCTCTGGTACGAAAGGCTGCCAGCCCTTTTTGCGAGCCCCTTTGCCATGCATGCCTCCGTACCTCTGCACTTTATTTCTGCACCTCCTCTGAGTCTCAGTCTCTTTCTAGTTGTAGAATTTCCACTCAGCCAGCCTTTCTGTGGATCTGGGTGATGTCCGTTTTTTCTTTTCGTTGTGGTTTTGAAATGGTTGTGGGAGGCAGCAATTCCAGTGTTTACCTATGCCGCCATCTTGGTTTCCCTAATTATCACGTCTTGTTAGTCTTCCATTAAAACAGTTTCATAGTCCTTGATTTTCATGACTTTGCTACTTTTGAAGATTGTAGGTGAGTTATGTTATAAAACATTCCTCAATTTGGGTTAGTTTTGATGTCTCCCTTAATTAGGTTAAGCTTGTGCATTTTTAGCAGAAATAGGTCAGAAGTGATGGTTTTTTTTTTTTCTTGTTGCATATCATCAGGTGGTAAGAATTTTTATTTGTCCTATTACTGATGTTATCTGTGTTCACAGAATAGTGGTGTTTGCTAGTTTTTCCACTGTTAAGTTGTTCCTCTCCCCTTGTTAATTAATAAGAATTTTGTAAAGAGATATTTTGAGAGTATGTAACTATCCCATTCCTCATCAGATTTTTATCATGTAACCTATCATTCATAGATGTTTCACTTTTAAAAAATATGAAAGTTTTAATATGCAGTTTTAATAAGTTTATCAACATGTGCTTTCAAAATACATTAATTTAGACTGATATATGTGTTTTTATTGATTTTTAGAAAGAGAGAAAGAGATAAAGATAGAAACATTGATGATAAAGAAATATCCATTGGCTGCCTCTTGCATGCTCCCTATTGGGGATCAAGCCCACAACCCGCGCATGTGCCCTGACCAAGAATTGAACAGATGACCTCTTGATTCATAGGTCAATGCTCAACCACTGAGCAACACTGGCCAGGCCATAGATGTTTCTTGATTGAGTAAATTATTACTATTATGGCTGCCAAATAGTGACTTTCTTCTAATTCCATCATCCTTTTGACATTCACTGTTGGTATTCCACGTTGATAAAAAGCTTTTTCATCTCCCTATTTATTTATATCAATTTAGATGTATGGGTTCCTATTTTATACAATGGGTGTCATCTTCTACTTACTGATTTATTTTGATTTTCAAGTTGTTTCCATTTTGGTCCCATTGGAACCTCTTCAAGCTGGCCTCTGTATCTTTTTGACATATCCTTCCGTATTACTTTCTGGCATACAAGATGTGCCAGGTTCATCTTATACTTTCCCTGCCCTAGCCTTAGGGTCAGCCATTTCTCCAAGAAGCCTTGGTTTCTTTTAGTGGAAAATGGCCTTTCAGTGGAGAACAGTATTTCAGAAACCAAGACAGAGCTATTCATTGTTATTGGGGTGTCACTTATTCCAGGCTCTCTCAATGAACATAGCTTGAGAATATATGTATATACACACATACAAACTCACATATGCATATACACATGCACACCCACATCTATATTAACTTCTATATATATTACAATTTATGAGTTTTCATTGACACCTACATTTATAACACCACAGAGTTTATTCTAATTTTTGCATTTCCCAATGCAACTCTCTTCTCCTACATTGAGAAACCTGGCTCCTAATATCTTTAATATACCTACTTATTTTATAAGTCACCCTTGTATTGCCCCTACTGCCCTCGCCTCTCATCCTCTTTATTCTGCTTTAATTCTGACACCTTGCACCACCAGCCTACATGTTCAACCCTCCTCATGTGGCTCATGCTCCAACATGAATCATTAGGCTACTCTTGTACACCCTGGGCACAGATGCCTCAGTTGCTTAGCCCTGCCTAAGCAAATGGCATATATATATATATATATATATATATATATATATATATATATATATCCCTAATATGCAATTAGACCGAACGGTGGAACTGAACCAGTCACTATGATGTGTGCTGATCACCAGAGGGCATGCACGGAACATGGTAGATGTCGACCCCAGGTGGCAGAATATGGAACATGGCAGGTGTCGGCTGTGGTGGGATGATGGAGCAGGTGAATGGGGGCACCAGATCAAGGCAGGGCATGGTTGCTATCATCAGGGAGAGCCTTTGGTGGTTACTGAAAATTCTTTGCTTCCATCTGCTGTGGTTCTGCCTGGCTCTTGCACCTGCTGCTGGCACCAGCCCCACTCGTACCGGCTGCCAGTGCTGGAACTGATGCTCACACCCACTGCCAGCACCAGCACTGGCTCCGATCACCCCTTAGAGCTTCTCCACCTTCCCCTGCTCCTGAGTAGTGATCAGGGCCAGCAGCTGCTGTTAGTACCCGCTGCCAGTGACAGTCCCACTCGCACCTGCACCCAGCGCTACCAGTGCTAGCCCTGCTCGCCCCCACTGATGGTGCCTTCCCCAATTGCTCCGAACCATCAGTGGCTGTGAGCAGAGCCAGGGCCATCAGCTCATGGGAGCAGCTGTGGACCTGGCGGGGGTATGGAGGATGGGCTGAGACCCACTCCTGTGCCTACAGCAGCCTTGCGGCCCACAGTGTCTTTCAAGGTGCACAAATACGTGCACTAGGGTCCTAGTAATTATTCATAAAGAAAGAAAAGAAGGAAGTATGATGGAAAGTCAGATGCTTTTTATTTCTTAAAAATATATTTTATTGATTTTTTTACATAGAGGAAGGAAGAGGGATAGAGAGTTAAAAATATCGATGAAAGAGAAACATAGATCAGCTGCCTCCTGCACACCCCTTACTGGGGATGTGCCCACAACCAAGGTACATGCCTTTGTCCGGAATTGAACTTAGGACCCTTCAGTCCATAGGCTGACGGGTTAGGGCAAGTCAGATGCTTTTTTTCAAAAAGAATAGTTTATCGATTTTTTTAGAGAAAGGTAAGGGAGAAGGAGAGAAATATTGATTGGCTGCCTCCTGCATGCCGCCCCACTGGGGATCAAGCCCAAAAACAAGGACATGTGCCCTTGATCTAGAATCATCCTGATGTACAGGACAATGCTGAACCAACTGAGCCATACCAGCTAGAGCCTAGATGCTTTCTTAATGATAGTTACGAACTATCCTTTGGGATATGTAAGTTATGACATTTGTTACTTTGCATATTACATTTAAAAACTAGACTGAGGGTTAACCACAACAGGAAATAACAATGATTACATTAATAAATTAGAAGCCTGTTTATTCTAGCTATGGGACAGGCAGCATGTAAGAGGCAAAAGAGTAAAGCCTTTGGAATTAACCTTACATGATTTGCATTTTTGATTATCCCACATTCTTGTGTGATTTTGTGCAATTGTTTTTTTTTTTAGCCTCTTTGAACTTCAGTTTCTACATCTGTTAACTATTAAATAACAAACAGACTTGGGTTTTTGTGAGGGCTAAATGAGTTAATGTACATAAAATGCTTGGCCCAAAGTATTATAGTTACTCAGGAAACTGAAACTACCAACTGAGGTTGGCTTCAAGATGTGTGAAATATAAACAAACAAACAGAAAGCAAATATCTTATTTACTGATTACCGTGGAAGCAGGCTCCATCATTACCTATCCCCTCATCCCCAGCATTGACTTTGTATCACATTTCAAAAAGAAAATAGAGGCTGGGAACTGTCACACAGAAACTCTTAAATTCTTGCCCCTTCCTTCCTCCCAACAACACAAAATCTTTGCAGTTCCTGCTCCAACTTGTGCCCCTTTCCTTCATGACCCAATGACAGAGATGTTCCTTCCTAATTTAAGGTTATTCCCTCTCTTTTACCTCCATAGCGATCTCTTTTTTATATCATTTCTTTCATTAATTCATGTGGTGAACACCCACTATGTGCCAGACACTATTTTTGATTCTGGGGAAATGATGGGGAACAAGACAAGTATAAGCTCTCCAATGGACCTTATAAAATAGATTACATAGATAATCAGCCAATAGACAAATGCATAATTTCAGTTAATGAGTATTAATTTAGGTAGAATGGTAAGAGACGGTTTCTCTTAAGAGGTGACATTTGAGCCTGTATGTATCTTATAAGAAGGAGTCAGTGATGCAAAATCACATTTCAAAAAGAAAATGGAGGCTGGGGCAGATAAGCAGATGTAATGGCTCTATAGGCAAGAATTATCCTAGTATATTGAAAGACATTAAGAAAGCCAGTGTCGCTGGCTGGTGTTGTTCAGTGGTTGAGCATCAACATATGAACCAGAAGGTCACAGTTCAATTCCTAATCAGGACACATGCCTGAGTTGCCAGGCTCAACTCCCCAGTGTGGGGTATGCAGGAGGCAGCTGATCAATGATTCTCCCTCATCATTGATGTTTCTCTCTCTTCCTCTCAGAAATCAATTAAAAAAAAAAAAGCCAGTGTGAATAGAGCAAAGGACAGAAATGGTAAATGAGATTATAAACATAGAGGAAAAACAGAAATATCCTAAGAGCCTCATAGGATATGGCAACTAAATTTTATTCAAAGTGCAAAGAAAAGCCACTTGAGGCTTTAAAAAGGGGAATAATATGATCTGATTTCTGATTTACATATTTTAAATGTCACTTTGTGTCTCACATTCTCCTTTCTAGACAGTCTTAAAATCTGTGTCTTGAGAGATGAGAGCATTTAGCTAGATTTGTAATAGAATAACTTTTTATTTGACATAAAGTATATTTTATAGTTACTCCCAGTTTACCTTGAAGTTTGAATACCAAATTCTACCTAGAAGTATGTTTATAGTACAGGAGAATATTATCTTATGGACATACAAACTCTTTAGTATGCTGTACACATTTTTGGTCTTCCAAGAGAAGACTCTATAAGAACATGTCTACTTCTTGACCTCAATATAAAGCTACCAAATATGGAGAGCAATCAATTGGCAGGACACTTAATTACTGGAGCTCCAGAGGTATAATTTCTTAGAGAGTGGGTCTAGGACAAAATTGTAAATAATATTTCTCTTGTTACCTATCTCCTCTTTCAGTATCTCTCCTCCCACATTTAGCAGTCACCACCCAACCCCTTCATTGGGCTTGAGACTTTAATGAGCTCCCGGCACTCCCAATCTACTCAACCTAGAATTAACATTCCACACTTCTGACTTATCCTGATTCTAAATATAAAGGCGGATAATGAGGTTAATATAATTTACCTTTGAATTTTTAAGAGTAAGGCTCAGATCTGCCCCTATGGGAAGTAGACAGCCATTACATTGACTAATTATCTTCAGAGGTAGGTTTCAAACATAGAAATGAGATATTTTTACTTTTCATGAGTTCTGACCTCTCAGCAAAATAGGAAGAGAAGGGTCACCAAACCTGATGGGAGTGAAATTCTTGAGATAAAAATGGAAAGTAGAGGATGGCTGAAGATGAAAAAAAGCACTTAGATACTCTAAGAGAGACTGAGTAAATGAAGCTAAAATTATACTCTGTTTTCCTTGACTTTCATGAGGATCTCAAGGTCTTTTTTAACTTTCTAATGTGCCAATTTCCTCTAAATAGTAATACCTTAGCTCTAGCTGGTTTGGCTCAGTGGAAAGAGCGTCGTCCTGCACACTGAAGGGTCTTGAGTTTGATTCCGGTCAAGAGCATATATCTTGGTTACAGGTTCCTCCTCAGCTCAGGCACTGGTTTAGGAGGCAACCAATCGATTTGTCTCTCTCACATCTGTTTTTCTCTCCTTTTCCACTCTCTCTAAAAATCAATGAAAAAATATCCTCAGATGAATCTATTCCTATACCAATGCCTATATAGTTTTCAAATGTAAGGTTAAATTTCTCTTATGAAAACTCTCTGACCAGACTAGGTGCCCCTATATTTCTCCTTTGAGAACTAGTCAAGGCAAAGTTAAAAAGTTGTGTGCTTAATATATCACTAGTTCTTTTGTAAGCTCAAAGAAAAATGGGAAATTTCTTGTTCATTACTCTATTCCAAGCATCTGGCCCATATTAGGAGATCAGTTTGTTAGCTGAATGAAGGAATGGCTCACTATGGAGTGTTATCATAGTTCTGCAGTCTGGTGACCTGTAAGATTCAGAGGCCTCTTTTTAAAGGGAAAAATTAACAGGTCACACTTTAGGATTTGGCTTATTTTTTTTTTTCCTAGTTAGAAAGTTCTAATTACTGGCTGAATTTGGAGATTTCTTACATATGGAATCATTGCTTTGGAGAGTTAGAAAGAATAAACTCAAAATAGACGTTACTTCAGGTATTTACTCAACAACAAATATTACTGACTGAAAATTAACTGGGATATTTCAACAGTATTTTTCAATTAATTTATCTCACCTGCTACCCTAGTTCAGGTTTTCATTTCCTGCCGGAATTGTTGCACTTCTCCTCCCCAACTTATTGTCATTGTTTTAAAAACACATTGTTTTGTGTTTTTTCCCAATTAGAATGCAAGTGCATGAAGGAAAGGATTTTTGTTTTATGATTTTATTCCGTGTTTGTGGAGCTCAGGGAGCCTAAACAAACTTAAAGACAACAGCCATCAGTACATCTCCCTGTTTCCCCAGCCATTCATATATTTACTCCTTTTATGTGCCAGTAAATTGTTATCTTGCTAACATTAAAGTTGTTTTTAATTTTTCAAGAATGTCTGTTTCAGTCACGTGTTAGATAATTGGCCACTGAAGGCCATTACAAGCAGAAAATAACTTTGGAAAAAGGGACCTGAGGGCAGCAGCCTCCACCCGCTGTAGCTGCTCAATAAATGGTGACCTTAACGCTAATGTGGATTCTAGTCAGTGGGGAAGCTATGAAATGTTTTCGCACAGAAGAGTGAGCGCCACCTCACCGGTCTCCTAAGCACCTTTCTGGGCTCTGAGGGTGGGTACCAGCAAAGGGTGGCCAGCGATAAGGTGGAGCAGTGCCAGGGCTACCTCGGGCCTTCAGCCCCGCTCAGCGCGGCTCCACACGAGAGCAACTGCCATCCGGCGGCCAAGGAAAGTACTTCCGGCGCCCCACTGTTCCACGTGCTGAATCACGGCCGAAGCTCCGCCCCGAATCTGAGGCGCAGGGTGCGCATCCCGGTTTCCTCATCAGGGGGAATATTTTCCTGAGTCGCGGGTCACACTTCAGCGGCTGCCTCAAACCCTCAAACCCACTCTCCGCGTACGTCATAAACGCGGCGGGGCTGCCCGGACGCTCTCCTCCCGTCGTCCTCCGCGCCGCTCCCTCCGCCTCTTCTTCCTCGCCCCGCCCACCCTGAGTTTCCAAGAGCCCTCTCCGGGTCAGCGAATCTGACTAGGTCTCTTCGGTTCCCTTTATTCCCTGTTTCCATTGGTTGCTTACGTGCGCGTGACTGCCGTCTTGCCTCTTTATTGGGTAGGGCCGGCAGCGTCATCGGCGTGGAGGGCGGGGCGGGGCGGGGCGCTGAGCTGAGCCGAGGGGAGCCGGCGTGCGGGAGACCGCGTTGGGGGAGGGGCGCAGGCCTAGCCTCCTTGGCGGCTGCGGCAGCACCAGCGCCGGCCGCCACCGCCTCAGGACCGCGGAGGAGGAAAAGCAGCTGGAGGAGTAGGAGGGGGAGGTGGGCCCTGGGGAATAGGATGCCCTTCGCTCCGGCTCGGTGGTGAATGCTGAGGAGAGGCACGGTCGCTGCAGTCAGTGCCACCGGGAGGAAGTTGTGGAGTGCGGCCGGGCGGGAGCTCGCGGCGCTGTGGAGGATCGAAGCGCGGGGTCGGTGCGAAGACTCGGCTGTGGGCAGACCCTTTCCTACCCCAAGCATGCCTGGAAGGAACAAGGCGAAGTCGGCCTGCAGCTGCCCCGACCTGCAGCCCGGTGGCCAGGATTCTGGCGAGAGCGGCCGGGTTGCCCGTCTAGGAGTAGATGAATCTGAGGAGGAGGGACGGAGGGGGCCTATCAATAATGCCGGAGACCCTGAGATCGTCAAGTCTCCTAGCGACCCCAAGCAATACCGGTGAGGGAGGGGTGTGGAACGGGGCGGAGAGCCGGGGGCCGGCCCCTCTCGCTGCCGCGGTCACTTCTTGTGGCTGTGTCGCCTGAAGGAGCCCACCCCTGAATGCTTCCTTGGGTGGAGGTGGCCAGGGCAAAGAGGGGCTTCCGTGTGGTGTCAGCTGGACAAGTGGGAAATCTTGAGTTCCACGAGGAATCGGAATGTCAGAATGGGCATAATGGTTCCGAGTAATTTTGACGTTAAGCAAGAATGGAGATTTCTCTAAGGAAAATAGGCTGGATGCGAAGAGTCTTGGTATTGTTATGAGGAAAGGTGGAAGAGTTGTGTTTTTTTTTTTAAATTTTGGAGAGGATACTTAAGGGTTATGTTACCTACTCACACATATCTGAGGTTGAAATAGGGACAAAACTAATAGGTGGATGTTACTAGAGGATGGTGTGGCTTGAGTAAAAGAACTTTGGCCACCGTAGTTGGCCCCTGATGAAGCGGCTTGTTTCCATGGGTTTCTCATTACTAGAATGATTGGGTGCCCTCTTCCAAGAATATATCAGTCTCAGTTGTGTGAGTTTTAGACTTGTAAGGTTTTTTTCTAGTTCTGAAATTCTCTACTTTTGCTGTCTACTGAAATCTTCTAAACATCTCTTAGCTGGTGGGCTGAATCCCCACCTGAACATTTCCTTCACAGGTAGCTTACTTCATAGAATGTCATGTACTTTAAAAAGGTTGTATACGGCTTCATTTTACAGATTGAAGAAATTGAGATCCAGAGAGTTTGCTCCTTGCTCAGAATTACACAGCTCAATAATATAACATAGTTGATTTGAAAACCCTGCCACCAAATCCAGTGCATCATTTACTGACTTTTATAGAATTCTTACTCTTGTTGAGTCGAAAGCCGATGGATTTTTAGTTCCAAGTGATTTAACCTCAAGTTTAAGACTGGTCTGTTTTGTCTTTTAACTCCATGTCTTTGTACTATTGTTTTTCCCAGGTTAAAGAGATCTTTATGGAGGTGCTAAATTTTCTTTTTTTCATTAAAGTTGTGGTTATATTAGTAATATGTAAATGAATAAGTTGAAACCTTGATAAAAGGTGTTTAGTTTTTGTCTTCCAAATTAAATGTTCAATAACAGCTTCAGTTTTTGTCTGCTGATACAAAGATACATAATAACAGCTAATGTTTATAGAATACACACTATGTGTCAGGTACTGTTATTTTTTTAAAAATTTTTTATACTCACTCGATAATGTTTATTGATTTTTGGAGAGAAAGGAAAGTGGGAAGGAGAGAGAGAGAAACATTGACATGCACCCTGACCAGAGATCGAACCCACAACCTAGGTATGATGCTCCAACCAACCTGTCAGGGCTCATGCAGGAGGCAACCAATCAATGTGTTTCTTCTCACATCAATGTTTCTCTCTCTTTCCCTCTTTCTTGCACTCTCCCTAAAAATTAATGGAAAAATATCCTCGGATGAGGATTAACAACCACAACAACAAAAAACAAAAAAAGTATTTGTCAAATGAATTTGCCGAAAAAGAGGTCATTAAATGAAAGGATACATCTAGAGCAGTTAGAATAGTATCTGAGCCCTGGCTGGGGGGCTTAGTTATTTACACGCTTGTGTGCCCCGATAGCAAGTTTTTTCCAGCGATTTCATTTTTGTAAGTTCTATTTGTGTTTCCCCTCTGTTGGGCTGATTTTTTTTTTTAGGGAGGCACTGTCTCTTTGAGTCTTTGAATGTGTTCTGTTGTTAATAAATCAACTGTATATACTCAAACCTCTCCTTGTGCACTAGATCCCATCTCCTTTTTACTGACCCCATACATCAATTATTCCATTCCATGTTGCATCATCAGTTTCCTTCTCTTACTGGATCTTTACCATAAGCATACAGATATGCTGTAATTGTTTTTATCTTCTGTGGAAAAACATTTCTTTACTTCACATCCCCTTTGTACTATCCCCTTCCAGGTACTCAACTTTCTTGGTTCCCTTTATAGCAAAGCTTATTAAGAGTTGTCTGGGCCTACCCAGTTTGGCTCAGTGGATAGAGCATAGGTCTGTGGACCAAAGAGTCCTGGGTTCGATTCTGGTCAAGGGCATGTACCTTGGTTGCAGGCTCCTCTCTGGCCCGGACTCTGGTCATGGCGCATGCAGGAGGCATCCAATTGATGTGTTTCTCTCATACATTGATGTTTCTATCTTTCCCTCTCTCTTTCATTCTCTATAAGATCAATGGAAAAATATCCTCAAATGAGGATTAGCACACACACAAAAAAGGAATGCAGTTCATCCTCCTCCATTGTTTCTTGAACTCAGAGTGGACTTTTACCACTGTTGCTGTACCAAAATTGCTATTTTCAAGACTACCAATAATCTTTACAATTGGTTGGTTCTCAAGTTCTTATCTTCCTAGACCTTTCAGTATTGTATGACACAGTTTCCGTCTTGGAATGCTTTTTTTCAGTTGGCTTCCAGGTCAACACTGTACTTAGTTCTCTTTCTGCCTTATTTGCAGGATCTTCCTTATCCTCTTGACCTCTACATTTTAGAATGCCTATGGCTTATTCCCCAGACCTCTTCTTTTCCCTGCTTCCTTTGCTTCCTAGGTTACCTCATTACTCAGGTTTCCCACACCCCTATATTCTTTCTTACTACTTTATTTTTCTTCATAGCACTTACTGTCATTGGATACAGTATATATTTATTTGTTTATGAGAGCCAGGACTTTGTTTTGTCCTTAGCGCTGCCACAGAGGTGGGAGAGGCTCTCACCACTGCTACTGCGCTCGCCAGCTGTGAGCCAGGCTTCTGGCTGAGCTGTGCTCCCTCTGTGGGAGCACACTGACCACCCAGGGCATCTCCTGCCTTGATCATCTGCCTCTTGATGGTCAGTGCACATCATAGTGACCAGTCATTCTGGTCCTTCTGCCGTAATGGTTGCTTAGGCTTTTATTATATAGATTTTATTATATAGATGTTTTTCAGTTTGTATTTAAAAAAAATATTTTTGTTGATTTCAGAGAGGAAGGGAGAGGGAGGGATAGAAACATCAGTGACGAGAGGGAATCATTGATGCATTGAACCGCTGCCTTTCCCACACCCCTTACTGGGAATTGAGCCTGCAGTACAGGTTTTTGCTCTGACCAGGAATCAAATCTTGACTTCCTGGTTCATAGGTTGATGCTCAACTGAATAGGCTGTTTTGTGGCAGTTTTTAAAAAAAATTTATTTCTTTTATTTTAGATAAAAAGTTTTTTAAAGAAACAAAACCATACAGATATACTTGAAGCTCTTTGTGTACTGCCTCCTCCCATGTCATTCTCTACCATCATTTTCCAGTGTTAACCATTATTTGAATTTGGCATCCGTACACTTTCTATGTATGTTTTTATACTTGTTATTAAATATACATTTTCCTGTAAACAGTATTACTGTTTTAAGACTTTATAGAAATAGAAGTTATATCATATCAAATGTCTTGTAACCTGCTTTTTTGTTTTGTTTAACATTGCTTTTGATATTTGTCCAAGCTAATAAGTGTAACACTAGTTGTTTGTGTTAAAAGCTGTTTAGTAGCTTGTATGAATACATTATAATTTATCTGTTTTCCGTTACTGGTCACTTACATTATTCCTAGTTTTCTTTCTTTTTTTGTTAATCCTCACCTGAGAAACATTGATGTGAGAGAGACACATCAATTGGTTGTGTTTTGCATGCCCTTACCATGCCAGGGAGCAAGCCTCCAACCAAGGTATGTGCCCTTGACTGGAATTGAACCCAGGACCCTTCATTGTGGGCCAATGCTATATCCACTGAGCTAAACCACTAGTGCTCCCAGTTTTCTATTATATATTTCTTTATGATTATGCCGCAATTTATCTTTTCTCTCATTGTTGGGCATTTAAGTTGTTTCCAATGCTTTAACAATCATTTTTTATATACGATTCCTTGCACATTTGAGAGTTTATATCTATACTAGGGGCCCAGTGCATGAATTCGTGTACCTTGAATTGTGAGTTGCGAGGCTGCAGTAGACAGGTCTCGGCCCATCCTCTGTGCCCCTGCCTGGCCCCTCCCAGCGTTGCCCCCGGTCCCCTGTTTGCCAGCAGCCTGCTCCCACTTCCTCCCATGTGCTGATGGCACTGGCCCTGCTCACACCTGCTGATGGGTGTGGACGACTAGGGCTGGCACCAGCAGTGGGTGCCATCAGGGCTGGCATCGTCAGCAGTGTGAGTAGTGGCTGCTGCCCTGATTGCCCCTCAGGAGCAGGGGGAGATGGAGAAGCCATGAGGGGTGATTGGGGCTGGCAGTGGGTGCAAATGGGGCTGGCGCCTACAGCAGGTGCAAGTGCTAGGTGGGACTATGGTGTGTGG
This sequence comes from Murina feae, assembly GCA_004026665.1. Lineage (NCBI taxonomy): Eukaryota > Metazoa > Chordata > Mammalia > Chiroptera > Vespertilionidae > Murina > Murina feae. Next base: position 6,186 of record PVJC01008090.1, on the reverse strand, counting down.
GAGCCAAGAATTTTCAGTAACCACCAGAGGCTCACCTGGATGACAGCGACCGGTGCCCCGCCTTGGCCTGGCGCCCCGCTCACCTGCTGACGTCCACCATGTTCCACGCTCTGCTGCCTGTTGCTGACACCTGCCATGTTCTGCGCGTGCTTCCTAGTGGTTAGCACACATCATAGCGACCAGTTGTTCAGTTGTTCCACTGTTCGGTCTATTTGCATATTAGGGTTATAGATGTAGATGTATTATTGACATAAGAAATATCTAAACCTATAGAGAATTTTTATGCGTTTATTTGAACCAAACTGATGAAAATTGTTGGGAAGCAAAATCTCAATGAATTGAGAAAACACCAGAGAATGGCAATTTTGCAGCTTATTTTATATTTTAGAATATAAGGATAAGGCAGATGTTTATGTGAAATCCATTTTTGGTAGATTAGGGGATGGGAGAAAGCAAAACAGGAAAATATCTGGGATTGGATAAAAAGTAAAATGGAGAGACACTTCTTTTACATTGGTGAACAGAAGATAGTTAACATTTACAGCATACAGAGATGGTATTTGGAGAACAAGTAACAATGAGGAGTTCTGTAGTCTCTGCTCTGCTTGTGATAGGTGTGCCCTGAGAGGATTGGAAAAGGAGATTACTCTGACATTTAAAATGTATGTGTTACCTTAGATGCAAAAAGACAACATACAGCCTCTCTTAAGGCAAAAATTGATACTTGTCAAGGAAGCTACATGTGAAGGGTGTGACTACCCACTTTTAGTTAGGAATTTTTATGTTCAGACCATCCTATGTGGTTACTTTTGGTCTCCATGTTTGTAAAGATTCACCATGTAGGCTTCCCCTCAGCTTGTCTGGTTTAATATGTGGTCCCTTTTTTGTCCACAGTATCTATATATATCCATATATATATAACAGCTTAAGCAACTGTTCTGACAGAATGACTAGAATGACTGGTCAACCAGTTGCTATGATGTGCCCTGACCACCAGGGGGCAGATGCTCAATGCAGGGGCTGCCCCCTGGTGGTCAGTGTGCTCCCACAGCCAGCCTCCAGTGGCCTCTCCCCCCAGCAGGCCAACCTCCTGTGGCTGCTCCTCTCTCCCCCACTGGCTGGCTGGACCCCCTCCCCCCTATAGGCCTTTATTCTGCCCAGGCCGAGGGACTCCACCGGTGCATGAATTCATGCACCGGGCCTCTAGTATGCCTATAAGTGAAATGATTTATTTTAAACCCTACTAGATATTGCCATAATAGTCTTTATAATTAGTCATACTAGTTTACATTTATACAAATAGAGCATGAGAGCTCCTGCTTTTATACATTCCTCCTGACTCTTAATGTTAGATTTTTTAAAAAAAGTTATTGAGAATCTGATCTGTGGGAAATAATTTTTCTCTTTTAAAAATATTTTATTTGTATTTTCCTAATTACTAGCATTATTTCATGTTTCCTGAACATTTGGATTTATCCTTTTATCTATGGCTCATTTTTTATTGGGTTGTGTCTTTTTTTTTTTAATTGACTTGTAAGAATTCTTTACATATTTTAAATACTAATTCTTTGTTGGTTATAAAAGTTGCACATATATTCCCTATGATAATAGCTTATCTTTACTTTTTGTCTAGAAAGTTAAAATTTGCCCTGGCCCATTTCCTTAGTGGTTAGAGTGTCAACTCACACATCAAAGGGTCTCGGGTTTGATTCCTGGTCAAGGGTCCATCCACACCTAGAGGCAACCAATTGATGTGTGTCTCACATCCAAGTTTTTCTCTCTCCCCCTCCCCCTTTCCTTCCACTCTTTCTTTGGAAATCAGTGGAAAAAATATCCTCAGGTGAATAATGATTAACCAAGAAAAAAAAAAAAGGAAACTCTTAAAATTTAATCAGATTTATTCATATTTTTATTTATGGTTTGTGCTTTTTTCATGTTATTGTCTTCTAAAAGTTTCACAGTTTTCCTTTTTACATTTAAGTAAGGATCTAATTTTATTACTTTTTAAAAAATATATGGATAACTAGCCCTGGCTGGTGCCACTCGGTGTTTAGGTCGTTGGCCTGAGTACCAAAGGGTCGTTGGTTCAATTCCTGGTCAAGGACACATACCTGGGTTATAGGTTTGATCCCCTACCTGGTCAGGGCTAGTGCAGGAGGCAGCCAGTCGGTGTGTCTCTCTCATATTGATGCTTCTTCCTCCCTTTCTAAAAATCAATGAAAAAAATATCCTCAGGTGAAGATTAACAAAAACAAACAAATTGTGTGTGTGTGCATGTGTGTGTGTGTATGGACTATCAGTTGTCCAAGCACATGTTTTAGAAATGTATCCCAGAGGTTACCAAATGTTTTCTGTAAAGGGCTAGATAACAAATATTTTGGGCTTTGTCAATCAAGAGGAAAAAATTTAGGCTATTATATAGGTACTTACATAACAAGAAAGAAAAAATTTTTGCAAATTTTTAATATTTTTTACGAAGTTTAAATGATAACAATAGTAATTTTCTTTTTGCAATACAGGTCTGCTAGTGAGAAGAATGGAATTCTATTTATTGAGAATATATTTTGCTTTTGGAGGGGGTCAGAGTTAGTGTTCTCTGTCATCAAGTGATTGCAAATGTCCGCCTCTTAATGATTTGCAATATGATTTTACATACTTCATCTTTGAAAATGTGCTTTCACACTGACAGGTACTGCCAAATAATCAATCAGTCCATGAGCATATGATTTTACTTGAGTATATTTATCACTTAAAAGGCATTTATAAAATTCTATTAGATTCTTTTCTGACATTTTTGCCTTTTAGCATGTCTCATTACATTTTAAATTAATGATTGAAAATTAGGTGGAAGCTCCTCAGTAGCACAGTTAAAAGGGCTTCCACCAAGGTCTGAAAAACACTATTGGAACTGTAGTTTGCTTGGAAAACATATTACTACAAATTTGTGTGCAAATGGAGATAATACTTTTTGTTTTAACTTTGACAGCACAGGGGTGTGTGTATAAAGTAGCTTGCCATTACTTGTGATTCAGATAACATTAGTTGTTGAAATGACTTTACCATAAGATAAGTTTGCATATAAGTACTGTTTGTAATTTAGGTTGAATTCATTAAGAAACATTAAGTCTGCAGCAGAAGCTAATTTCCAAAGCCATTTGAGGTTTGATAATAATGGTTGAAAATTTTCAATCTTGGCTCAAAACATTGCAATAAAATGTTTCCATTGCTAAACTATCAAACCTACTCCACAGTAAGTGCAATTCAAGAAATTCTGCTTCTATTTCTGAGAAAATTTCACAGAATTAGTGATTGTAAAGTCTACAAGAGCAAATAACACCACTGGTTCACTACGACATAATAGATTCATGTATTTTTTGCAAAGTACTGCTGATGAATAAGACAATAAATAATCATAGGCTTGGAGACACCTCACCAAAGATAAATTTGTCCAACTAAAGCTTTTTTTCTGCTCTATACATGTTTTTACCAACATAAATGTGGTAACATTTTAGGTTGTATTGTATTCTTGTTTTCTCAACCTTTTTGAAAATGATCTTGTCTTTAGTTCTTCCATGAAGAATATTCATAGAGGCCCTAGCCTGTGTGGCTCAATGGTTAGAGCGTCGGCCTGTGGACTGAAGGGTGGCAGGTTCAATTCCAGTCAAGGGCATGGACTTCGGACATCGGTTGCAGCCTCGATCTGCTGACCTGGGGCGAGTGTGGGAGGCAACCAATGGAAAAAATATCCTTGGGTGAGGATTAACAACATACAAGAATATTCATAGAGGCTAATTCCTCAGTTGCTTCAAACTTGGCACTGACTCCTCAAATAAACAACAACCCAGCAGTATTGGTAATATCAAAACCAAAATCTTGAAATGATTGGCTGTGTTTTTATTTGACTCAGTATTTCTACTATGTCAACTCTTTTTGCAATAGTTCTTACCCAAAGTCTGATAGCCTTAAGCAAGTTTATTTTCTGTGGATAAATTTCTTCAGAATTTTGTTCTAGTTTCATTTTTAATTTTTGTAAAGACATTTTTTATTGAGACTTTAAATTTTCTAATTTATCTGATTGTTGTGATCCTGTGAGTTGGGAATATTGTGATGAATGCTTAGCCTTGTCAAATGAACTTGGAGAGTTGCTAGAAATAAATGATAGAGAATTATTTAAGAGTGTTGGAATTGCAGATGGGGAAGTACAGCTAGGCAAAAGCCCAGAAGTGTTCCAAAGAAGAAAGGAAGGTTAAAAGTTCTTAGAGTAGAAAGTACAGTCTTGAGGATTATCAGTTCTACCAAGTTCTTAGCCCTAGGATTGGTCCAGGATGATTATCAGTCAGATGTCAGGCAGTCAGGATGATGCATGCCAGGTGGTCCAGCAGATGGGTGCCTGGAGGTCACATCCCAGTGGTTTGGGTAATAGATATCAGATGGATATTATATATATATATATATAATTCAGGAGATAACCAAGTGGCAGAGGGTTATCTGGAAATATATATAGATAGATACAGGATTGGACAGTTAAAGAATGGAGTCTTTCATTATGCCTCAACCTTCATAATGTTACTAACTTTAGCATCTTGGTTAAAATATCCCCCAAGGTGGTCTCAATATATGTACTTGGATTTAAATAAATGAACTCTTAACTGGTAATTTTAGGGACTGAAAGTGGATTCACAAAAGTTGGTTTCTTAAATAACAAATAAAAATGAGTTGATGGCTACTTTATTATAAAGAAAATAATTCTGTATTTTTGAATTTAGAAAATGGTTTGAAAAATTGACTTCAGCTTTTATTTTCAGTACAGGAACAGTGGGATAATGAAGCCAAATAAAGGAAGACAGTTTCAATAAGTTAGAAGAGATGTTTGTTTTCTTTTTCTTTTTCTTTTTCTTTTTTTTTTTGAGAAAGATTGACATCTTAGAAGAACCCCACCTTTCCAAAAATTATCTGTAGATATAAATGTTTGGATCCACATGATTTGGGGAAAGGTAATGACAAGTTGTATAATTACAAAGGCCCCCCAGGTATGCTCTTTAAAAAAAAAGTATTGTTGAAAGTATTACATATATACCCCTTTTTTTCCCCATTGACCCCTTATTGCCTGCCCCTGTTCCCACCCCCAGGCCTCCATTACTCTATTGTCTGTGTCTGTAGGTTATGCATACATGCATGCAAGTTCTTTGGTTGATCTCTTCAGATATGCTCTTTTAACCTAAAATGATTGAGCACTATCTATTAGGCCTAGAAATGGCAACATAAGGCTAGAACACAAGTTGCTATTTTTCTCTCTGTAATGAAAATGAAATCTTGAATTATGCTATAGTGTGGCTATAGAGTAATTTATTGCATATTCTCCCACTTGTGGACATTTCCAATATTTCCCTTTTATGAGTGTTCCCTGTTAGTGTTTTCTTTCAGTGTATATTTTGCTCTTTGATTTTGTGTATGATGTTTTGTTTTAAAAAAGTTTCAAATTAGAATGTAGTGAAATCTTTTTATTTTTTTCCTTGTAGCTTCTGGATTTTGTGTCTTGTTTAACACAAATTTTCTTATTTCAGTGTTATAACTATTGTCTCTTAAAATCTTTTAGAATGCTTTTTCCTTTTAGCTTTGTAATCTATATGGGATTTATTTGTGTGTTGAGTGTAAGGTAGAGATAGATGGCTAGTTTTTCTAAGTGATTGTCTTGTTTCAGCATCATTTGTTGAATTAAAATAAACAGTGTTGCAATAGTATTATAAACATTGCTCCCTTTCTAGAACCTGTTCTCTTTTATCTGTAGATGTTCCTGTACCAATAGACTGGTTTAATTTCAGTTGCTTTAAAAGACTTTTATAATTGGTAAGGCAGTTCCCCCTCATTGTTGTCCCTTTTCAAAATGTTCTTGGTCTCTGGCAGATATGGCTCGGTTGGAGTGTTGTCCTGTCCTGTACGTATACCAGAAGGTAGTGGGTTTGCCTCCCAGTCAGGTCATGTGCCCAGGTTGTGGTTTCAGTCCTGGTCAGAGCACATATGGGAGGCAACCAAGGGATGTTTCTCAGTGTTTCTGTTTCTTTTTCTCTCTCTCAAATCAATTTAAAAAGAGGTATATTCCTTGGGTGAGGATTAAAACATTTTTTAAAAAAATGTTCTTGGCATTTTGTGTGTTTCTCATCAACATGAATTTTAGTCAGTATATCA
>PVJC01008089.1:0-49447 GCA_004026665.1 Murina feae | reverse complement strand
CCCATTGATCCAAGGTCCCAGCGAGGCTGGCTGGAAGCAGGTTTCTGGGGTTTATTTATCTTCTATAATTGAAACTTTGTTGCCTTGAGTGGAGGCCACAGCCTGCGTAGGCAGGCAACGAAGCCTCTTGTTTGCTTCAGCTCCATGGCTTCTATAATTGAAACTTTGTTTCAATACAAATATTATATATATATATATATATATATATATATATATATATATATATCCTTTAAAAAATTGAATTATTACAATAGAAAAAACTGCACAATTTTCCAAATAGAAGAAATAAAGGTATATAATCTAAATCATCACTGAGCATATCAGGTTGTCAGAGGAAGAAATTGATACAGCAAATACCTTATTGACCAATTTTTTTGTACCAAGCACTTTACATACACTATCTCATTTGATTCTCAGGATGCTTTGTAATAAATATTACTATAAAATCTACTTTATAAATGGTAAAATTGGGAATCATAGAAGCCATGTACCTTGCCTAAATTCATCCAAGTGGGAAGTGAGAGAGACCAAGATTTAAACCTAGTTCTATTTGATCCCATAGCTCAAATTCTTTATTGTACTACTCTGTGACTGCTCCCCAAATTCAGGTTCTCTCTTCAAAAAACCCAAGACTTTGCAATACTTCATAAAGTCTTATCTCAAAATATAAATGGAATGCTATAGTAGTTGAAGTCAACACACAATTTATGAGATTTTATTCTATTCCAAACTTCACATTGAAATGTATGCCTTTTTGTCATCCAAATGTAAATAAACATAAGAGAACCTGTCTGTATGAGCTAGTAGGAGAGAGAGAGATGAAAACATTGTCTCCTGCTTTGTTAATTGTACAGGGTTTGGTAAGAAGATGCATTTTCTTTGGAGATGATCAAATGTTTCCCATGCAATTCATGAAAGCTTCAAACAGAACATTTAGGCAAATATTCATTTACCACCTCAAGGAAAAATATGTAACCATGCATTTATGTGGAAGTTTCTTTCATCTTTGGAGTTATAATAGATATTTTTCACCTCTTCCACATAGGAAAATGTTATAATGCTCCAGGAAAATGACATGTTAGATGCAGCAATATTGTCAGTAATCAGTGCAGAATACATAAAATAAATAAGCTATTCACTGACCTCATTGATATGCAGCACATTTTTTATCTGACTAAATATTTTAATTTTGACAATTTTCCATACAGTTATTTAAAAAATATATGTAAGATTAATTTTTAGGAAAAGTTAAACAAATATACTCTAAATATAGGGGAGAATGATATATACTAATATAGCAATTATTTTTTAATATTGATTTAAGGAAGAATATATATTTGTGTTTATTAAACATAAGAAAAAGAATTATTAAAATTTTAAGTACTAGAAATTGCTTGGCTTTCAGCTAGGTATATAATTATTTTTTTCAAAATATATTTAAATATTTGAGCCTCTTTTTAACATATATATGTATATATATTTCAGAGAGGAAGAGAAAGGGAGAGAAAGAGATAGAAACATCAATGATGAGAGCGAATTATTAATCGGGATCGAGCCTCCAAAGCCGGGGTGTGCCCGGACTAGGAACTGAACCATGACCTCCTAGTTCATAGGATGATGCTCAACCACTGAGCAACACTGGTCAGGTGAAATGAGCCTCTTGAAACAGGCCAGCTTAGTTTTGTTTTTCTGAGATATATACTTTTTTCTTGACGATACATATGATAAACAGTAAGTGTCACAGTGAGTTCAACTCACTTTTTAAAGTCTTAAGAGAGAACAAAAATGGAGAGCTATTTAAACACCAGGGAAGGAACCCAATTATTCAGAAACAACTACCATATTATGTAAAAGCTCCATCCAAATGAGGATTTCTGTGTAATGTAAATGAACTCCTTTTACTAAAAGTAGACACCATTGTTATTAACACTTTACCCAGTAGGTACAAATTATCCAATGCTAAATCTTAACAAAAATGCACAGTTGTTCATAGGGAAAAAAAACTGATATAGTCAATTTGTATTTATATTATTATTTTTCAAAGACACTGGAACATAGACAAAAAGTACACTATATAAAGTTTCACTCTATGTAAAACTTCACAAAGAACTATTTTCCAGCCTGTCATATGCTTTCCTCCTTTATTATAAGTTAACAGTAGTGATATATCAAGAATATCAAGAAATTCACAAATGTATTGTCTCCTGCTGCCTTGTCTATAAGCACCTTATTCATTGCAATCCTAACTAATAAAAGCATAATATTAAAATTAACCATTTCTTTGGGACACCTAAGCCACGCCCACCAGCCAATCAGAGTAACTGTATGCAAATTAACCCAGCCAACATGGAGGCCAGCACTCAGGGACCTGAGTAAACAGGCAGTGTCTGTTGCAGCAGGAGTGAAACTGTTTGCGGGCCGCCTGGGCATCTCTCCACTCCAGGGAACAACATACTTGCAACAAATGTCTCAATCCTAGAAGCTGAAGTAAACAGCAGGCCAGGCCTGACTTCTAATTAAACATTGTTTCATTATAGAAGACAGAGCTGAAGCAGAGAGGAGGTTTCGTTACTAGGCCCCGGCTTAAAGGAACAGTGTATCAATTATAGAAGATAAACAAACCCCAGAAACCTGCTTTCAGCCAGCCTTGCTGGGACATTGGGTCAATGGGAGCTATGGGCAGCCTGAAATTCTGAAAATAGCCATCAGCCCCTCACCCATGCTGGCCACACCCCAATGGGGTGAGGGACATTACTGGGGGCTTGGCCAGCCTACAAACAGCCATCAGCTCATCACCCATGCTGGCCATACTCCAATGAGGTAAGGGACGCCACTGGGGGGCTTGGCCAGCCTGCAAACAGCCATCAGACCCTCACCCAGGCTGACCAGGCACACCAGCAGGTGGACATCCCCAGAGGGGTCCCAGACTGTGAGAGGGCACAGGTCAGGCTGATGGACCTCCTGAGTGCACAAATTTTTGTGTACCGGGCCCCTAGTATATATATGTTTGTACTTAGCATGTTCTAACTGAAAAGCTGCTCTAAAAGATGAAGACATTGTTTTCCTATTAAGCTAATTTGTTCTCTATTCCAACTCAACGTGTAACTGACAAAGAAATTAAAAAGATTCCCTCTTATTTGCTTTCATGAGAAAATACCACTTAACATTAGTTTGTTAATGTTAAATTAGTCCTATAATTTTCCAGTTCTTTATTAGTAACTACTAGAAAGTTATCCAGGGTAAAGAGAAGGTTGAGAGAGTCTGGAAGCACAAGGGGAGCCATCCAGGCAGGAAATCTGGCTGTCACAGTGCTGCTTGGTGGTTCAGGGCAGGAGAGTTAGAGATAGAAACACGTACACACATACATAAGCACATGTACAAGCACACACGTACAAACACACATACACAGAGTATACCATCAAGCAGATTCCTCTAATGTTATTTGTAATTTCTTTAGCAGATACAACGCCACACCAAAATGTGACCAAATCAGAAGTGTTTGGAAAAGAAGCAAAAGGAAAGGCTGATGTCTTTCCTGAAGGAAGTCCCGTGTCTGATGTCTGTTGCAGTTCTGGTATCAGATCAGGAAAGGTTCTTTACCCACTCCCGCCAAGACTATATGTCCCCTGCTCCTTCTCAAAATGAGCTAATCATAGTCCCAAACCGTCACTTTGGTTTTACACATTACCCATTGTATTTCCACTCAGTGCTTTAGAGTTGTTTGGACAGGATGCAGTAATATGGGTGATTATTAGTGGCATTAAAAGCTCAGAAAATCAGTGGACAGAGTACAGATCAGTGAGTATCTTAATGCTTAAATTTTTAAAAAATATTGTTTCATTGATTTCAGAGAGGAAGGGAAAGGGAGAGAGAGATGAAAACATCAATGATGAGAGAGAATCATTGATCAGCTGCCTCCTGCATGCCCCCTACTGGGGATTGAGACCACAACCCTGGCATGTGCCCTTAACCTGAATCAAACCTGGGACTCTTTAGTCCTCAGGCTGACTCTCTATCCACTGAGCCAAACCAGCTAGGGCTCAATGCAGTCTTGATCTCTTGATCAACAGTATACGTATTGAAAGATATGTTGGTGTTAAATTAAAACTCATATCTTCTTAATAAAAAGTGAAAACTTGTGACAAAAACATGCTCAATATCCCTAATTGTTCTTCTTTTATTCTGGCTCACTCTAAGAGGTTTTGATACTATCTTAATTATCACTGTTCTTTTATGCAGTTTTGCCAGTGTTTTAAACTTTGTTTTGTACTTTTATCCTGAGACAATTTTATAAAGGAAACTATTTTTAACAAGTAAAAAATGTTACCCCAGCAGTTCTTCAGCTTAGCCAGCTGCAGAGGTGTAATCAAGCATTTGGCGTGTTCCATTCACCCTGTGGCATGCTGGGAATCCTTGTTATGAAGTGTAGTCAAGACTAACATCTTTTTTAAAAACTATTTTTTATGCTTTTATTGATTTTAAAGAGAGAGGTAGGGAGATTGATAAAGAGATATTTAGAAACAATGAGAGTGAAACATCAATTGGCTGCCTCCTATATGCCCCCTGCTGGGGATTGAGCCTGCAACCCAGGCATTTGCCCTGACCAGAATCAAATCAGAGACCTCTTGGTTCATGGGTTGACACTCAACCACTGAGCTACACCAGCTGGGCAAAATTAACATCTTAATGGATGTAGGTGCTGAATTTTTCTGGCTGAGACCATCCCCTTCATGTTCATTTGGCACTGGTCACCAAAAGCTTGCTGGGGACTTCCCATTACAGAAAGCGATAGAACAATTAGGCGGGGGTGAGATGAGGGCTCTGTTGTAGAGCAGAGGCCAGAATGGAAGTTAGTTTCAGTGAAGTGCTTCTTGCACAATGCCTGGCACAGAGTGGACATTAAATGTTCAGCTTAGGTTAAATCAGCTTGATACGAAGAGAAGGGAAGGAGGGGAGGAGAGGAGGTAGAGAGCTGGGGCTTAAATGCCATATACGAAAGTATTATTAAATGCTCTGCTATTTAATGAACAGTCAATTGTGTATCTGATACCATATATCAGAGGTCATATCTGCGTTTCTGATCTTTCTTTCTTGCAAATTCATTTATATATATATATATATATATATATATATATATATATATATATATATATATATATATATTGTAATTAGGGCATTTTTTTCCTGCCATAGAAACTGAGATCCACATGTTAATGAAGCAACAATGAAAATTTGAGAATTTCTAGTGTCATGAAAATCTCTTTAGGCTAGTTCCTGACTTCTCAAAGTCTGGCATTTGTGTAGCTTAGAATAAAAGTATAAATTCCAGTTAAGATTTGTGGTACTCATCTCTGACCTCAGACTTGATCTTTAAAGAACATCAAATATAATAAATGAACTTGGACAGAAATATATTTAATGACTAGTATGCTGACACCCACAGGTAAGGAAGAGAAAATTGCCAGTGAGAGAGAGAGAGAGGAAGGAAGGAAGGAAGGAAGGAAGGAAGGAAGGAAGAAAGAAAAAATTTGCATCTGGTTCTTCCCCTCAGGAGCTGCCTGGGGGTGGTTCCCTGTAAGGGAGGGAGTCTTGCAGGGGGGCCCTGCACCCAGGCCTGGGCCCCTGGGCCATCTATCTGGAGCCAACACAATGGACCTGAGGAGTCTGCTCTGATGTCATTAAAACGCTCTGTTTGTAACCAGGGAGATAAACATTTACTTCCTTTAACCTTTATTTGTGTGAGATGATTTTACTCTAGGGATGGAAAAAAATCTGCTTTGCAGAAAAAGAAATTTTCTGTTGAATGCCCAGAGTTCAGCATTAAAAAATAAAACAAAACCACAATCTCTATGTAATGAACATCTCATCTTTTATTAATTATAGGATTAGTTCTGCTTAAACTTATTTTCCTGCTTCAGGAGTGTTTATGAAAAGGCCAGTCACTCGCCCAAATGTCTGCAAAATGGTCTCAAACACAAATCCAGCATGTGAGAGACATGAGCTGATATGAAACTCCAAACAGAATTAATAACTTGTTAAGAGTAATTAATGAAAATCACTGCATTTAAATATGTTCAAAGACTTGGAAGAGACTCATTCCAAGTTTCCTTACAGACACAAATCCAAAATATGAAGTTGTATTTGATGATGGATGTCTGCAGCCTAGACTCTAGTTTAAACTTGTGTAAGAACGACAGGGCTATGGAGTTATTAAGTGCACAAAAGGAAACTATTTTTGAAACTGTAACTGGGTTAAAATCTCATACGTTTTTTTCAGTTTGAATAGTTTGATATTGAATGATGGCCTATCCTGATCACAACCAATTTACATGTGATTAAATTGATTGATCAGACAGTTTTCAGAATACATTTTCTGGTTTGGTAACAGGAAGAGTTCTTTTTTCTGTTCCTCTAAAACCTTGATATTCCAAGGAGCCAGTGAGCCAGCAGCACTGGCACTGAGATTGTGAGAAATGCAGCATCTCAGGCTCCACCCCAGAGGTTCTGAATCATAAGCTGCATTTTAACAAGCGCCATGGATGAGTTATGTGCACACTGCAGTGTGAGCAGGTCTGACCTAAAACACAGCTATGCATAGTTCTTATAAAGAACTAATGGGTTTTCACATTTTTAGAATTAATTATTAATGGGAAGCCCAAATGTGTGTGTGTGTTTTTCATTCTAAATTTTAAACTTTTTAAAAATATATTTTATTGATTTCTTACAGAGAGGAAGGGAAGGGATAGAGAGGTAGAAACATCGATGAGAGAGAAACATCGATCAGCTGCCTCCTGCACACCTCTTCCTGGGGATGTGCCCACAACTAAGGTACATGCCCTTGACGGGAATCAAACCTGGGACTTTTTAGTCCGCAGGCCGACGCTCTATCCACCGAGCCAAACCAGTTAGGGCTAAATTTTAAACTATTAATACTTAAATCAACCCAATATAATAACAGGCTTTTAGTGTGATGCTAATTTTTAGAAATCCCCTCCAAACATTTGGAGGTTCCTTATAAATGTCCCAAACAACATGTAATAAGCAAATCACAAGTTACAGAATCAAAGAATATCTCTTGATGCCAAATATAACAGAAATAGCTAGTTTTGCCTGATATTCTTTTTAATGGACGGAGTTTATTTGGCCCTCATTTGCCAAATACTTTGTGCCTTGTATACAGTACTTTCAGAATTGATAACAGAATCATGCTGTAAATCCTCCAGCAAAACTATAAAGAGCTTTGTTCAGAACAAGAGTAACCTCTGCTGGATTGTGACTGTCTGGAAGTCCAAAACAAAACCCAGGGTTTGCTCTGTTTTATCAGAGCAAACTGCCCCATGTGTGCTATCCTAACCTGCCCCCACCTTCTGAAATAAACTAGAACTCCCTATGAATAGTACGTTTCTATCCTGAAAGAGCTATGATAGAACATTTTACTGTCAAATCATAAAATCAGATTTATTTGGCTCACTTACATGTGCCAATTACATATTTCAACTTAAATTTAAATATTTTACTGCAGCATCTCTAAGTTTTTAAAAATAACTTAGTTTTGGGCTGGTGGGGGGGGGGGAGCCTAAAAAAAAAAAAATAACTTAGTTTTGGAGGAAAAAATTAAAAAGACAATAGTGTTCTGAGGATAAAGGAACAATGTTGATTTCTTTCTTATTGCCACTTTTTTGAATTTCCCAAATGTTTAACAATGAAACTTTTAATGAAAAACTTTTATTTTAAAAAGAACAAGAAATTTGCTTCAACTCATGGTAAAAATACGAAGTAATTATGTATTAAAATAAAATGAGCATCTCTGAGAAGGGTTCCGCTCATCGGCTAACTGTCCATGATATCAAATATTTTAATTCTAGAGATACTTAAACAAGTCAGTTAATCGGAGGGAAACTGCCTTATATACTTAAAATCGTTAAGCACTCATGTAAAGTTTAACCAGCTACTGGATAAAGTAAGTCTCCCAAGGGCTCATCCTAAATGGATCACAGACCCAAGCCAACTTACACCAAAAACATTGGGGCTACCTACTAGGGATGGAGAAACAATGAGTTGGAAGCATCCTGAGTTGCTGAGGATTGCTTACAGCAAGGAAGCATGCCACTTCTGGACTTTAAATCTGCAGATTTTTAAGAGAGAGAAACTTACCTCTGCTGAGTTTTCTGCCACTCACAGCTGAACCTAATCCTATTTAATGCGCTTGGTCTTCCCTGGAGATGATAGTATTTCCAAAGTCTTTGGAGCTGGTGAGGGAGTTCAGAAGCCATTGCCAGTAGGAAAGCCCTCTTGAATTAAGCCTCAATCCAGCTTGGAACCCAACTAACTTGAAGGCTGGCCAAAACTAGTTTCATCTAGACAAGTAACATTGACTCCCTGCACTCAGTTCTGTTGGCAAAATGCTGGCTGCATATTGAGTTTCTCAAGTAAAACAAAGGTCAGTAAGAAATTGTCAAATATTCTAAAGATCAACATTGCTGATTGTGTTTAGTTAAATGCCATTTTTCTACCTCAGACTTGACAAGATTGAGTCAGGTCTTCCCAATGCCAAAGCAATTTATCTCCATTCAAGGGGCAGATGACATAGAAAACTCTGACTTAATAGTCCTTTGCTTTTTATTTATATTACTTCATCTTTTACCAAAGATCCTCAGACCAACACTATGGCAATCTATACAAGCAAAACAGTCAAGTGTAGGGGAAGAAAAGTCAAGTCAATCTAAAAATGTATTTTGTGTTTTAGTCAATGTTAAATTAATTTTAAAAAATGTTTTTTGGGACTGAACAGAGATTTTGTGGTATGGCCAATAAAGTCAAGTTAAAATGATAAGAAGCCAATTTGTACATAAAGATAAAGATTCTTTGAAACGTCCCCTTATTGCAGTACATGTTTACATAAATGGCAGAGGAATCCCTAAAGCTGGGCCTTCGTAAGGGCACTGGGATTAACACCCTGGCAGCCATACAAGAAAGGCAGGAGGCTCCTCCACACAGAGGGCAATTGTCCAGCCAAGATTGAGCTGAAAAGACAAGACAGACTAATCGAAACACTAACAGGAAGAATGTCACAACCATCGGATTCATGATAAATGCAGACCTCAGACCATATAATTCAGTTCAAACATTCAAAGCTTGAAATGTCTGATTTATCTACATTAGTCTCAAAGCTAAGATTCACTTGGTGGAAAGCATTTTCCCCCAAAAATGGATGTAGCCAACAGTATAAAACTGATCATTTAAAGTCACAAAAGAAATATATGAACCCATCTAGATATTGAAAGTAAAATAGTGTTACTATATAAGCTTCCTATTAAGCTATTGTGATTTTTTTCATTTTAGATTTGGAATTTGAATTCTCATGGCTCTTTTCCACACACAATGTCTTTTTCAGGCCTTTATATTATTTTATCACAATTTCTTCATTATCACATTTCTACATTAAATACCAATTAAATGTAATGATCTTTTGCTTATAGTTTAACATCCTATATAATAAAAGCCTAATATGCAAATTGACCAAGCAGAATGACCAGTGGAATGCCTGGTCGCTATGACATGCACTGACCACCAGGGGGAAGATGCTTAATGCAGGAGCCCACAGGCCTCAGGCCAGCCAAGGCAGGTACCAGCAGAGACACCCCCTACCCGATCACCCAGCCGGTTTCCTCGTAGAGGCAGGTGACCAAGCAGCAGGGGGTGGGGCAGTGCTGGCGAGCAGGTGGTGTCAGGCCAAGGAGGGTGCCAGTGGGGGTCCCCTAATCGCCCGCCAGTCACCCCACAGATTGGCCATGATTTCCAGCTAAGCCTAGAGACCCTACCTGTGCACAAATTTCATGCATTGGGCCTCTAGTCAAGTAATAAAAAACTAAAGGCTTTGAAAATGCAATTAAATTGTTTGGACCACTTATCCCATAATCCCTTAAATCATACTTGCTAACGAGAAACCTGTTACACATATTCTTAACTGCCCTAAGAATATATACCATTGTGGTTATCATGAAACATGTGAGAGGCAATATAGCACAGTGGTTAATATGTGAATTCTGGAGCCAGATTCAAGTTCTAAGATCCTGGGTTTAAACCCTAGCTCTACTACTTACTAGTTCTGTCAACTTGGGCAGGTTAACCTCCAAAGTGCTTCAGTTTCCTCATCTATGAAATGGTCCCTACCACATCATCCCATTAAGAATAAAAAATTATTTAACATCAATAAAGCACTTAGAATGGTACCTGGAGCATATGAATATGACATAAGGAATTATGAAATACATCACTTATTAAATAAAAAGCATTTCTGTAAGTAAAGTGAAATGTCTCTGAATTATGTAGTATAAACCACATTAAAAACTACCCTATCTATATGGATCAACTTACTGTAAGGACTATTAGAACATAATACCACCCAACATTTAACTTCATTAGCCCGTACTAAATTGGTAAGATTGCAGATTTGTTCAAGCATTTTTTTTGTAAATTCATTTCTCATTAGAACATCTATCAAAGGATGAAAGAGAAAAAGAAGAGACAGAATAAGAACTGCTCTGGCTTGCTAAATATTGGCAGCATCTTTAAACTTGACCAGGAAAATATATTTTTTTTAAGATTTGAGTTAAAAATTACTACAAAGGACCACCTTACCTTAACTACTGAACAGTCATTTGTCTCCTGTCTCTCCCTTCATCACTGCCATTTAGCCTTCCAAGTTCACTTTCTTTGGGCTAAAAACGATGGGAATTTCTTGCCTGACAGATAACTAAAACATAAATCAAGGTCACGCACATGTCTGCCTATACTAATGTGAAAATAAAAAGCCTCATCAAGAGGCTAGTGGGTTTGGCCTGTGGACTGAAGGGTCCCAGGTTTGATTCTAATCAAGGGCACAGGCTTGACCCCACTAGGGGGCGTGCAGGAGGCAGCCGATCAATGATTCTCTCTCATCATTGATGTTTCTATCTCCCTCTCCCTTCCTCTCTGAAACACACACACACACACACACACACACACACACAGCCTTATCTAGACACTTCTTGTCCCCTTTGGAGTTCCAGACAGTATTGATGGTAACCAATGGAACTTTCAGCTCACTTCATGGTCCCATTCTGTAAGCCTCATGGAGAGCTGACTTGAGTTCAAAATCAATCTAATGAGACATAGCATATTTCAGTCACCAAACATCAGTGGTGAATTATAGAGTCTGACTCCACTTGTGATGTCTGAGCACTGACAGATTGCAAGCCCCAAACCCCCACCTCCCACTTTTTGTCTCCTACCTGGGAAACCCCATAAAAATGCTCATGAACTTCATACCTTGGCATTTGTTGGGTAGTAAAACCACAGAAACCCAAATCCTCATTCTGGTCCCAACCCTTAATCACCATGAAAAACAAAACTAAGCCCTGCTCTCCCAGAAAACCCCACTGTGGGAGTAATAAATCTTTTCTACTCTCTTGATGCATGTGTGGTATCACGGGTCTTGGGAACCTCCAGGGGGCAGCCGTGTGTCTGCATCTCACTTCCCTGCTCCAACAGCTCCCCACGGTCCACTGAATTCAGCAGAAACTATTTACCATAGCTGAAGATTTATCTTTCTGGTCCACTCTCTACTATTCTCCTTTATAAACATAATGCTTCAAATGCTCCTGTTCCCACAACACACTTGGGTCTTTAATTGCCTCCATTATCTTTGCTTACGCAGTTTCCTCTGTTCTGAGTTTTCTCTTCCACGCACCATCATTTCTATTTGCCTCTTCTTCAAGATCATTTCAAAAGTTAACTCCTCCATTAATTCTAAATACATACAGAAAAATCATCTAAAAAAGAGTAAAATTCAGGCAAAGACATAGTTGTGCCATAAAAATTGCTTGCTAACCTATAACTAGCTAGGTTAATACCCACCCACCCCCACCCCTAACCCCCAACCAGCGTATGAACTTAGCTATCATCTAATTTTGTTATTTTAACAAAAGTAGACATTTGTGAATTAAAAACAGCGGCAAGTTAATTAGCAACTTAACGTTTCTTTCTGTTTAAAATCCTTTCCACAGATCACTCAGTATTCTGTAAACGTTTAATGTGAGACTCCTAGACTATATAGGGAACGATGTGGATCTACATGAAATATTCCTATTTTTAATAGATATCAAAAATATTTTTAGCAGTGACAAAAAAGAGATCATGCTCTCGGATGCAGTAATTCTCTTTCAAGGATCTACTTTAAGGGGGAAATGGGAGCTGGAGGAACACAGATGGGTACAAAGGTACTCATTAGAATGTTAAGTTAAAACTGTAAGAAACCTCCTCGTGTGTAAAATATGTGATTGTCTGCAGTACTGTAAGACCAGGTAATAGAATAGTTTTTAATGACAGGGGAGAATTCACAATGCTGCAAGTGAAAAGACAAGATACAAGGTGATAAACAGAAGGCCGTTTATCTCAATTTTAAGGCACTTTTTCCGTAGCGATAATATTATTCATGGTGTTCCCCTGCTGTCCCGTGTGTTTTTAAATAATGTACAAGAAATATGAGTTAATTTAATAATGTGTCTTAAATTTTTATAGCCATGTTTGCTCTGGCCTATAAGAATAACCACTAAATGTGTCTAATTGAAAGATAAAGTCTTCTTTGAAAACAAGTTACTAACGGAATTGTAAAACTGAGAGAAACTGCTTTGTACAAAGCAGTGCATCCTTGTACTGTCACCCACCGGATCTTTCCGTGGGTCTGATTCCTCTATGTGCTAGTAGTCACCTTGAAATGGTATGTAACACAGTTCCCTTTGGGGGAAGAAAACAAAAAGTGGTAGAAATAGGACTGTGGAGGGAAAGGGGAGTAGGGAAGTCTATAAACTTCTATTTTAAAATAAGCCTATCTCGATAGCATCCTCAGGTTCTTTAAAACCTGTTATTAAATATTTACTTTTCACAAAATGTATTATAGCTGGTCCTCATTGTTTGCTTCCTTGAAAACAACTCTATCCTTACATTAACCAAGTTAAACGGTGAGCCACAAACAACTTCTATTATCATAAAATGTCAGCTAAACATAAACTGCATCTCTATTTTTATAAACATTTACATGCAAGTTTGTGATGTCGTTATCATGACCTGAATCTTAAACCTCATTTTCAAGCAGTAAAGCAAACCTAATTAATGTCCCATGTTGTCCATTAAAAGGCACCGTGAGAGGATTTTCTTTCCAAGATTCACATTCACGAAAAGCCCTTTGTGATCTGTGGCATGCGCTCTACACTGAGAGGACAGGGCTCTCTCATCCTCAGTCCTGCATATGTGGGTAGTAAACTGGCATATCACCAGCAGAGTTGCCAAGGTTTGGCCAGCCTGTCCACTGATTTTCTAGGGCGATAATGGATTTGCATTGATTTAGATTTCATGTTTGGTCTAGGCCCTCAGAGGATGGGTGGCTAGCATGCACCTGGAGTGGGCGTGGGAC
Source organism: Murina feae (assembly GCA_004026665.1). NCBI lineage: Eukaryota > Metazoa > Chordata > Mammalia > Chiroptera > Vespertilionidae > Murina > Murina feae. Next base: position 35,994 of record PVJC01008089.1, on the reverse strand, counting down.
TGGAGAGCAGAGCAGAGCATGCAAAGCTGTCTCACCTGGTGACTGAATGACTGACTTTGTAGAGATGAACTTGGCCTCATTTGTTTAGTGTTCTCACCAGCTGAGCTAACACATCTTTTAGGATAGGATTACACAAGTTAGCACAGCTTTGCAGAATTTTATTTTCCTTTTCGTAAGAATTACCACTATTAAATGCCCCAAATATTTATCATATGATGGACTCAGAGAAGCTTTATAATAATACTAGAGGCCTGGTGCACAAAAATTTGTGCACTCTGGGGAAGGGAGGTCCCTCAGCCCAGCCTGTGCCCTCTAGCAATCTGGGACCCCTCGGGAGATGTCCACCTGCTGGCTTAGGCCTGCTCCCTAGGGGGATCAGGCCTAAGCTGGCAGCCAGACATCCCTCTGGCAGCCCAGGGGCCTTTGGGGGATGTCCACTTGCCACTGTGGAGCAGGCCTAAGCTGCAGTTGGACATTAATAGCTCTGCTAAGGAGGCGGGAGAGGCTCCCGCCACCACTGCTGTGCTGGCTTCGGTCAGCCTGGCTTGTGGCTGAGCAGAGCTCCCCCTATGGGAGCACACTGACCACCAGGGGGCAGCTCCTGCATTGAGTGTCAGCTCCCTGGTGGTCAGTGTGTGTCATAGTGACCAGTCATTCCCAGTCATTCTGCTGTAAGGGTCATATTACCCTTTTATTAATAGGAAGGTTGCTATGACAATATTACTTCAAACATATTTAAGCATATCAGGACTATGAAACAGTAATTTTTATACACTAGAAGTGAAACTTAGAGCACACTGAAACAGTGAATGTTTGAGTGCAAAGCAAAAACAATAAAAACAAATTCATAGCAATTGCCACCTTTTATTAGTCACTGGCATGTCGAAGGTCTAAAGGTGAATAATTGGTAATGCCATCATGTGGCAAAGGAGAACTAAATTTGGCCAGTGTGGCTCAGTGATTGAGCATCAACCCAGGAACCAAGAGATTACCGGTTTGATACCCAGGTTTTAGACCTGATCCCTAGGGAGCGTACAGGAGGCAGCCAATTTATTGATGTTTCTTTCTCATTGATGTTTCCATCTTTCTATCCCTCTCCCTTCCTCTCTCTACAAACAATCAATGAAAACGTTAAAAAAAAAACCAAAACAAGATTACTAGAAGGGGAGTCTGAAACCCTGAGAACAAGTCCTGGCTGTCATTATATAACAATTATCAGTTTCTTTATTTGTAGAATAGGAAACTAGGCTTGACATGTCTAAGAGTCTTTCCAAGTTTGAAATTCTAAGAATTCTTATTCTTGTAAAAATTATATAAATCATATTAAATGTCTTTTTTAATCTAGTTATTTTTAACCCATGACAGAGATGGAGCTGCTAAAGTATTTTAAGATAAAACCAGCCTGTGTTTTTTAATCAAGTATTTCTAAGAATAAGAACAGAAATCATAACTGTATGAAATAGTTTTAAAGAGCTGTTTTTCTCCATCTAGAAGGTGGCAGTAACTCCTGAGCAGTACAGAATATAGTTTAACTAATTATTTCCAATTATCAAGAAATATAATTTCCTGCCATCCCTCTCCTTTACTGTGAAAATATCCTTGCATACGTGTAAAAGTGAATCCAGAATCTCATCTAATAGATGTCTGTCTTCACTTTATGGTGCTGCTCTCTGAAGGCTAGAGGACCGAACAGATTTTAGAGCAAGAAGAAAGCACTTACCAAACTGTTTTTAACCTTGTAAGTCCTCATGGTGTCTCTTTTAGTGTAGACTTTAAAGAGAAATTTAAATGCAAAGCAGAAATGTTATGAAAGATTCCCAAACTAGGGCTGCAAAGCCTCTAACGTCCTTAAGAACGTTAAGCCCCGTGTTGGAACACGAGGCCGAAAGGGGTAGAGTAAAACAGAACCTCAAAGGAAACAGTCACAGTTCACTTGTTCTTTTTTCACATCCACTTTTAATTTAAAAAAACAACAACACAGAAAACAAAGATATGTTATTTCTAATTAAATATTGAGGTGAGCATAATCCACCTAGGCTGCCAAAGTATTTTAAAATAATTTATCATTTGTGATTTGCTCACTTATTTCAATGAAGCTTTTCTCCACCTCTGAGAAAAGCATCTTGTGTATTGTCGACAGTATGAATCTATGTAGCTCCCAGTTTTATCGAATGTGCTTCAAAGCCTACTTATTTTGCAAAAGCATCTATCAGCTACAAGGTACAAATGTGCCTTACCGGTCACCATAGTCACAGGTGGCAGCAAAATTTATGGTACATATGCACAGTGGGCAAAAGTAGGCTTACAGTTGCATTATGACATTCTTCTGGGTTAGTATAGTTATTGTGCTAATCGTAACCTGCATGTCTTTTCCCATATGCACAACAGTAAACCTACTTTTGCCCATCCCTGTATAGCTGCTGCAAACAAAAGGGTTATATTAAAAGGGGGGAGTTACAGTTCAGGAGCAAATAGCTATATTACGCTAAAATCTTGGCACTTTAAGTAGAGATTTATTGGACTTTTTATAGCTTTTAAAATAGATGGATTTATCAAGTGCTTAAATAGTTAAGTACAAGTATCCCCCACCCTTTAAAAGTTTGAGTCAGGCAACTTCACTGTTGGGAATGACCTACGTTATATCTAATCCCACTAACCAACAGAAACCCAAAAAGGACCTTTGGCTTTTAGATTACTGGTAACTGCTTCTTCACTTTGTACCGTATCCGCCTAGGAAAAGTTTCATAGGAACACTACTTTCAGATAGCAGAGGAAACCTGTATTTTTCTAACTTTCTTCAAATGAAGCTTATAGAAACGATGTAAAGGTTCCTCTGAAACCTTCGTTAAGCTGAGTAATAAAGTGTATTACCAACCAAAACATATCTTAAAAAGTATGTTACTGGTAGGTTTCTAGGATAAATAATGCATAATAGAACGGTGTTTAGAACAAGTATACTTAGCCTGGCTGGTGTGGCTTAGTGGTTGAGCATCAACCCAGGAACCAAGAGGTCAAGGTTCGATTCCTGGTAAGAGCACATGCCTGGAGTTCAGGCTCAATCCCCAGTAGGGACCTGCAGGAGGCAGACAATCGATGATGCTTCTATCTCTCTATCTTTCTCCTTCCTCTGTCTCTAAAAATCCATAAAAACATTTTTTTAAAAAAAAACAAGTATACTTAAATGATACTTTCTCTTTTTTGTTAAAGCTCAAGTCTTTATGACTTTATTGTTACTTTTTTTTCATGATTTTTAGAGAGAGAGCAAGGGAGAAGGAGAGAGAAACATTGATATAAGAGCAAAACATGGATTGCTGGCTCTTGCTCTGACCTGGAATCTAACAGGCAGCCTTTTGGTGCACAGGGATGACACCCAACCAACTGAGCCACACTGTCCAAGACTAAAGTGATACTTTTCATTTCATTTTCCCATATCTCTTATACTTATTGGATTTACATAGCACCTATCTTCCAGAGAACTCAGAGTGCCTTAGAAGATTATAGACTTAAGAACATTATGACTGCACAATAGCAATTGTTTTCAAACAGTAATATTTCTTACCTGAAGAATGTCCTATTGCCATGTAATGAAATGGAAAGGACTGACATGATAGATAAGAGAGCAATGGCAAATGGGGAAGTCCATACAAAGGAAGTAACAAAGCAATGAAAAAGCGGCAAGAAATCATAACTTCCAAAAAGTTATTCACCTAACAAGTGAAAATTCTGCTTTATTTTATCACAGATTCTGCTTCAGTGAGTTGATGGAGAGAAAAGCTAGCCTAATGAATCTACTGCTTTCCTGGATTTAAGATAAAGCTTGCTGTTTTTCTAAAATATGTTTTTACTGATTTTTTAGAAATGAAGGGAGAGGGATAGAGAGATAGAAACATCAATGAGAGGTGAACATCATCGATCGGCTGTCTCCTGCACGCCCCCCAACTGAGAATTAAACCCTGACCTCTTAGTTCCTGGATGGACACTCGACCACAGAGCAAGAGTGGCTAGGCAAGACTCACTGTTAACTGTTAGATTATCACATGATGAAGAAATAATTCTTTTGAATAGAGACTCTATACTATAATTTGGTGTTTTCTACAAATCATTAGACTTACCAATCAATGTCTATCAGCAGTTTATTCCTAAGATGTGTGCTCTTATTAGATGTGTGCTCTTATTACATGTTTTCACTATTTTTGGCAGGCTAATATCTTCATCATTCTTTGGAAATAATGGCAGTCAGCCAGTTTATGAATTCCTGATTTAAACTCAAAATGTTTAATGGAATTTTAAGTACCATATATTTAAACTTTTCTCGGGTAATTATAGGGTTTCAAGTATAACCATAAATCATGAATTCTATATTTCATAAGATAAACCTTATTCAAGTTAATATAGTTAAAACATCATATTCTAACGATTTAGTCTAATCTACACAAGGAACAGATTACTGTTTTTTGCCCTATTTTGAAAACTTCTGAATTTAACTCAAAAAAGAACTAGGCAAAGATTTCTAGAACCCAAAGTGCTATCTAATCCTTTTTCACTCTTGAAAATATGGAAATGAAAATAATATTTCAAATATAAAAACACTGCAGAACATAAAAAAGAAGACCCTGAGACATGCTGATGCAAGTTCATTACACTTTAAGTTAAACAATAACGGCTAAGTTAAAGTCACTTTGTAGAACAGCTTGGAGATGAACGGAATTTATTTTTAAGTTTAATTGGAAAATAACTGTGAAAAAAAAAATGTTGTCTATTGAGAATATCAATTGAGTCACTGATTGCTTTATTTATACCTAAATGTGCTTTATTCTTTGCAAAGATGTATATATCAACATAGAGCTTAGCTAAAATCAAAATATCTCCAAATTCTTAAAAAGTGAATTGAACATAACCTATGATTATTAGTTGAGACCCTTTGTTTGTGCATTTAGACATTTATCTCAGGTTTTTTCCTCAAATGCATATCCTATCATAACAATGTTTAAAGCATATTTAGCAGGATCTCTGATAAAATTATCTAGCCCAGCCTGTCACAGTTTGATTATTGGTCAGGGCATATGTCCGGGTTGTGGGTTTGATCTCCAGTGTGGAGGCAGCCAGTCAAGGATTCTGTCTCATCATCAATGTTTCCATTTCTCTTTCCCTCTCCCTTCCTCTCTGAAATCAATAAAAATATATTTTAAAAAATACAGAGCAATTATCCAAATATACTTTTAAATATTCTCAAAAAATCTAAATTATAATTTACATTATCTTAGAAAATTTTTTTAAATTTATGTTGAAGTCTTTGATTTTAGAATAGTCTATCTTTTAAGACATTTAATTTTCATACATTTATTTGCATTGTATTTGTTTTATACTCTAAACACCCAAATTTCATATGGAGAGGTTTATTAAGTTTGTTCTATTCTAAAAACTTAATCTAGAAAAAGTCCGAAACTGTGAACTGTTGATTATACAGAACTGTTCCTTCTCACCAACTTTATAATGCTCTCACACAATTGTTTCTGAAATAGCATTAATTTTGGGACCATAAGTCTTTTCACATGAATATTCAAATTCTCTATTTAAATCCAGAAAGGATCCACCATCTCAAAATTATCTCCAAAGTCTACTTACGTAAGATATTGCTCCAGTTTCATTCTCAACTACAATACCTTAATTATCACTGGAACCAAGACCACTCAGGAACACTGCCCCTAATCCTTTATTTCAAACAGCAAACTTGAACACAACTGTCATCCTTTTAAGAATCTTTATTGAATTTTTTTTTAACAATTTAGCCTGTTGGATCTCGATGCAGTTTGTAAAACAACTTGCATATAGTTTCATATAAACTGCAATCAAAAAAGTAATTTACTTTCTCAAAGAAGTTATCTGAAGTTGCAAGTAATTTTTTGTAATATGCAGAACAGTAAAACATAAGCATGCTCTTGGGTGCAGGTGCTCCTGTCTACTACGGAGTTACTTGGAAGAGCTTGCTAAGGTCTGCAGGCAGTGTATGGAATGCAATCATTTTCTTCACAATTTAGGTACATGAGAATAAAACTGATACTTATGAATAGAATATTTTTCTGAAAAAGTTGAGGCAGCTTTTGTTGAATGCTATCTGTATTGGTACACTTGTTACACTTTGTACTAAAAGAAACAGACAGCCAGGAGTCCATGTTCATGCTGAAACTTGAGAAGTCCCTCCATACATGTTGAGTTCCAAGACAGGGAAGAGGGTTAAAGACTATGAAATTGTTCATCATCATCTTACATGAACGGACCAGACCAGGACACTTTACATGACAAGGGAGCAAATCCCCTTCACTGCTTTCAGTCAAGGCCGGCGGTATCTACAGTGGAGGGTGGAGGTGGAGCAAGCCTAGGACAGGGTAAAGCTTAAGTCTACATCTCATGCATAGTTGTCCTTGTTCTGGCCTCGAATGTTTCTCAGACATCCGAATTAGAACTGAGGTTTGTTAACCTGGGGTCCGCATTGATTTCGTATCTGTAATGATAACCTTCCATGTGATCCCTGCAGGCATCTCTGATGTTATGCATCCACTTTTTTATCCCCTTACGGTTCAAATACAAAACCAGCAGGAAAATGGCACCTATCAGGGCTAAAACGATACCTAGGAAGACATAAGAAGTCTGCAGGGATGGAGGGAGGATCGGATCACAGTCCAGGTCGGAGCTGTTGAGTTCCAGGAGGACCCGATTCCTCATTCTTTCCGGGAATGCACAGGTGAGCCTGGCTTTTCCCTGCACGACCTCTGTCTCCTTGAGCCAGGCCACCATGTCCACCATGTGGCAGTCGCAGACCCAGGGATTGTTGTCCAGGAAGACCCTGACTTGGGGCAGGCCTTGCCACTCCGCCAGGGTGCCGTTGTGAAGGGTTTTGAGGGCGTTGTCTTCCAGGTGGAGGCTCTCCAGGTGTGTCAGGTTGCGGAAGGACACGTAAGTCAGGCTCACCAGCGAGTTGTTGCGCAGGTCCAGGTGCCTGAGGCTGGGCAGCGGGGCCAGCACGTCCTGGGGCAGGTAGGCAAAGCAGTTGCTGGTCAGCTCCAGGCGGCGGAGCCCGCGCAGCGCCTGGCCAGCCCGCAGGGCCGCCGCCACCATGCCCTCGAAGCTCCGGTTGTGCCGCTCGTCGTCGTCAGGGGGCAGGATGTGGTTCAGGAGCAGTTCCACCAGGGGGCTGGGGGGCGAGCCGCTGGCGTCGCTGCCCGAGAACGCGAACGGGCTGAGAGAGGCGAGCGGGTTGTGGCTGAGGTCGAGCTGGCGCAGGCTGGGCAGATGCTCGAAGGCTCCGGCGCGCACCTCCTCCAGGCGGCTGCCGCTGAGATTGAGCGCGGCCAGCTCGGCCAGCGGCGGGAGGCGGGAGAAGGCGCCGGCCGGGAGCACGGCCAGCTGGTTGCCGGTGAGGAAGAGGGTGCGCACGTAGGGGGGCAGGTCCGCGGGCACCTCCGTCAGGTTGCGGTTCACACACTTGACGGTGCGCGCCGCTTCCGAGCACTCGCATGGCGGGGGGCACTGGCCCGGCGGCGGGGGCTGGGCGGATGCCGCCGCCAACCACCCGGAGGAGGCAGACGACGAGGTGGCCGAGGAGGTGAGCGCGGAGGAGGAGACCCAGCCCAGCAGGACGAGCGCCAGCCGCGCCAGCCGCAGCCAAGCGTCCCCGGCGCCGGGGCCGCGGGCGCAACCCCCAGGCATCACGGCGCGGGTCTCCCCGGAGCTGGCCCGGGACGGCGCCCGCTCCGAAGGCTCGAAAGCTGGGCCCCCGAGGGCGCGGGGCAGCAGGGAGCTTCTGGAGAAAACTTTCCTCTCGTGGGAGCGGAGGAGGTGCGCCGCCGGCGGAACCTGGCTAGCGCCCCCTTGCCACGGGCGTCCCCTTCCCGGGGCGACCCCCCCGCCCCCGGCCACTGGGAAGTACGCACGGCGGGTCCCGGCGCTGCGCTCCGCTCGCTCCTCTGGCTGCCGCCGCCCCGGCGCGGCACCTCTCGCCTCTCCGGTCGGCGCCTCACGCGGGATCCGCTGCAGGACCTGGCACGAGCGGGAGAGAAGCGTGAGGAGCGGCACCCGCCGCTGCTTTCCGAGGGCAGGAGCCTGTCTGTCCAAGCCAAGTGGTCCCACCCCGTCCCCAGGACCTCCCTCCCGGAGCCCCGGAGGACCTCTCCTGCCCCCCTACCCCCGTCCCGAGCACATCCTTACCCAGGAGAGGGGCGCGCATCCCGAGACAGGAGCGCAAAGTCCTCCCCGCGCCCTGCCCAAGCGGTATATGCATGGATCTCTCTCCAGCCGCCCGCCCTCCCCCTTTCGCCAGCAGACTCGTCCCTCGTGCGCAACTTCTCGCTGAATCCCCAGCGCCTCCCCGACCAAACTTCTCACTCTCCCCCCGCCCGCGCGGACGCCCTGCCTTCCGGGTCCCGCCCCCACGCGGACCGCTCCTCCCGGGCCGGGGTAGGAGGAGAGGGAAGTTCCAGGTTGCAGGAGTCTTTTGATCTCCCGCAGGCCCTCCCGGGGATAGCCCCCCCCCCCCGCCCTGGACAGCCGCTCCCCCCAGCCCCCTGCCCGCGCCTCCGCCAGCCCCTCGGAGCGCGGAGAGGGTTCGAGTCTCCTCCGATGGGGAGGGGACAGGCCGCGAACAAAGCGGCGGAGAAAGCCGGGACCGGCGCTCCCCTCGCGCCCGGAGCTGGGGCGCAGCGGCGCCGCCTCCCGGCTCCCGCCCGCGCGGCTGGCTCCCAGCTGCTCACCTCCGCGCCCGCCGGCTCTCGGGACAACTCCGGGTCCCTCCAGAGTCGCGGCGACTTTCGGGCTCCGAGCTGCGAGTGCCGCCTCCGCTCGCACCCCAGTCCCGGGCCCAACCTCTCCGCGGCTGGGAAAAACCAAGCCGGGGGGCGGGGGAGCCAGGCCGGCGGAGGGACTTCTCCCGCCGCGCGGCCCGCCTCTGTAGACCTGGGCAGGGAGGTTTAGGGACAGGGACCGGGGGATCTGGGCTTCACGCCTCCTCCTTGTGGGAATTAACGAGGAATACGCGGGCAAAGATGAGGGAATCCCTCTCTCCCCCCTCTCCGGCATCCTTTGGTGGGTCCTCGTTTTGCATACTGTATTTACCTTGGACTGGAAGGAAACCGCTCAGGAATCTCGTGGAATTCACCCAGATTCGGGTGCGCAGGGCAGTAACGAGGTAGGTCCAGGCGTGACGGAGCAGCGTGAAGTAGCGGCGTAAAGAAATGAGCTGGGAATGCACAGCGGCCGCAGCAAAACGCCCAGCAAACTGCAGGGGAGCGTCAGAACATCTTCCCGTCAGAGCGATACCTTAGATGCCAACTTCTGATTTAGGTGTAATGAATGCGCCCCCACCCATCCCGCCGGAATGGTTATGGGACTCGGAAAGAGAGAGAGCCGACTGTACGATAGATAGTGGAGAGGAGATTCATTCTTGATTCATTAGCTTTTCCCCTCGAAAATTAAAAGCAGAGGGAAGAAAAGGCAGCCAAAGCATCCTAGAAACAAAAGGCGAATAGCAACGTCGTGATTCACCCGGAAAGCGGACCCTCCCCTTCCCACCAGATGTGGTTGCAGAGTGTCAGTGCCGGTCACTAAAGCTAGGAGGGTGCACGGGGTGGGGGTGACGGGGAGGCCGCCCAGGGAGATCTGAAGCTTGGCCTGAAGTCTGTTGCCCTTGGGGGTGCTCGGCTGGGGAGGGGGTGCCGAGGCTGGAGTTTGGAGAAAGGACTAGATTGAATGACTACTTACTGGGAGGATGTTCTATTGGAGAGGTTTGGGGCCCTGGAAGGTCTGTCCTGGCTCTATCAATAACTGTATCCCCTTTGTCCCAATCAAATACTTTCCTCGAAAGGGTGAGAAGGTGCTGGTTCGTTAGTTCAGGTTTCTTCATTTTGGAGAGAAAAGTGGGAATTAGAGAAAACAGTTGGGAAATTAAGGTCTGGTAATAAAATGATCCGGTAAGGAATGCGAAGTTTGTACACGTATTGTACTCTCAAGTCCATTCCTGACTACTTTTGTGACAAGAGATAATCTGCAGAGCCAATAGCAAAAATGGCCCAGACAGGAGAGGGTTTGGAGGTTGCAGATATTTGAGCAAAAAGTCAGTTTTGTTCATTTGCGTCTTCATCACCTTTATCTAAATCCCCTTCTACTATTTTTAAAGGTGTTTTGCAACCTGAATATGAAACACTTTGAAAAGAGTCTCAAAAGCTGTAATCATGTTCTATATGCCAGCTGTAGTGGTGGTTATGTAAATCAATACATGGGTTAAAATTCATAGATCTACGTACACCAAAACAAGAGTCTTGTTTACTCTATGATACATTTTAAAACAAAATTAATTAATTCGGGGGGAGGGGGAGGAACTGTAGTAATGCTCTGGCAGGATATTAATTCTGGTTCTGATCTAAAGAGCAGTTTCTCTGTTATGAGAAGCACTTTACAATTTAGAAAGATTATATGTATTTTCATTAGATCCTCAAATCAACTAAGCAATATAGATATAATTAGTATTATTATCTTGTTGCTACTGATGGTGTTAACGTGTTCTACAAATGTAAACTCTGGAATCTTGATTATTAACTGCCTTTTACTTGCCAAACCCTGTGCTGCTCACTGTATAGAAATTCTATTATTTACTCTGCACATCAGTATTCAGCGAGGCACTCTCACTCCAGTTTTACAGATGAGAAAAGTGAGGCAGAAATAAATAATATAGTGTAGTTACCCTTATCTGCTGGGGAATGCCCGAAACCGAGGACAGTACCTAACCCCTCAAATACTGTTAATTTCCTATACATGATAAAGTTTAATTTATAAATTAGGCACAATAAGAGATTAATAAAATAGAACAATTATAAAAGCATACTGTAATAAGATGTGAATGTGGTCTCTCTCAAAATATTTTATTGTACTATACTCACCTTTTCACTTAAAGGAAGCACTTTACAGTTTCTCTTGGGCACATCTGAATTGCCAGCCTTGCTACTGTTGCACTTTAGAGCCATTCTGAAATAAAATAAGAGTTGCCTGAACACAAGCACTTCAATATCTTGACAATGATCTGAAAACCAAGATGGCTACTAAATGACTAAGGGGTGGGGAGGTAGGGAGCACGGAAACACTGGACAAAGGGATGGTTCTTGGCAGGATGGTGTGAGATTTTTATCATTCCGAACAGGCGCACAATTTAAAACTTATGAATTATTTGTCTCTGGAATTTTCTATTTAGTATTTTCCGACCTGGGTTGCCATGAGTAACTGAAACCTTGGAAAGGGAAACTGTAGATAAGGGGGGACTACTGTAACTTTTTCCAGTGAATGCTGGTGGTGGGGACCAGGCCAGATTTGCCTGCCTTTCATGTATATCCCACATTCCACATCTAGGCAAGGCTAAGGAGTTGGTGCAAAGCCCTACTCTGCTACTCCAAAGCCTCATTCATCCTGGCTCTTTTCCCCCTTCCGCACCCTCCCTGCAGCTGGTGGTTGACTATGACTGCGGAACCAGGACCCAGAAACAGGGTCACTTCTAACTCCACCACGCATTGTGTGACTTCTGTATACCTGTTTCTTAATCTGTGAAATAAGAACACTAATAAAACTTTAGGGCAGCAATTCTCAACCTTTGGTGGTCGAACGACCCTCTCACAGGGGTCGCCTAAGATCCTCCTGTGTATCAGATATTCACATTACGATTCATAACAGTAGCAACATTACAGTTATGAAGTAGAAACGAAAATAATTTTATGGTTGGGTCACAACATGAGGAACTATATTTAAAGGGCCAGAAGGTTGAGAACCACTGCTTTAGGGCATTTCCATGAGAGCCAAGATAATGTACGTAGCACACTTAGCAAAACTATTTGTTATTATTGTGCTGTCCTTAGTTATTCTCACCATTTGTTGTGTACCTGCTATATCTCCATAACTGTGTTAGTAATCTTAACTAATAAAAGCGTAATATTGAAATTAACCGTTTCTCCGAGACGGGGTAAGCCACGCCCACCAGCCAATCAGAGCGGCTATATGCAAATTAGCCCAGCCAACATGGAGGCCGCCACTCACGGACCTGAGTAAACGGCAGCTTCCATTGCGGCAGGAGTAAAAGTGAAACTGCCGACCACTCCGCTATTCTGCCTCAAGGCAAAACACACGTTTGCAACAAAATAACAATCATAGAATCCTCGGGAGTTGAAGGAGACAGCAGGCCTAAGAGCAACATTGTCTCATTATAGACACCCCGAGGTGAAGCAGAGAGGAGGCTTCCTTAGTAGTTAGTAGGCCGGCTTAAAGGAACAGTGTATCAATTATAGCAGATAAACAAACCCCAGGAACCTGCGTCCAGCCAGCCTTGCTGGGACATTGGGTCAGTGGGAGCAGTGGGCAGCCTTAAAGCCTGAAAACGCCAATCAGCCCCTCACCCACACTGGCCACAACCCAATGGGGTGAGGAACGTTCCTGGGGGGCTTGGCCAGCCTGGAGACAGCCATCAGCCCGTCACCCAGGCTGGTCAGACACGCCAGCAGGTGGACATCCCCAGAGGGGTCCCAGACTGTGAGAGGGCACAGGCCGGGCTGAGGGACCTCCCGAGTGCACAGAGCGGCTGCAGGGTGGAACAGCGCAGGACTTAGGACCCGTGAGTGGGAAAGAGGCGGCAGGATTGGCGGCCTGCTTGGCGGCTGCCCAGGCCCTTTTCGGGGCATTGGGGAGCAGGAAAGCAAGGCTGCAGGGGCCGGGTCCTGATTGGCAGCTCCCCAGACCCCTTGGTGGCACCAGAGAGTGGGAAAGGAAGGCAGCAGGGGACCAGTGAGTGGGAAAGAGTTGGCGGCCTGCTTGGCGGCTCCCCAGGCCCTTTGGGGGGCACTGGGGAGCAGGAAAGCAAGCTCTTGGGAGCTGGGGGCCTGCTTGGCGGCTCCCCAGGTCCCTTCCAGGGATCAGGAAGCAGGAAAAGGCTGGCCTGACCACGAGTCGGAGTTTTCCCTGCTTCCTGGTGGCTGGAGGAAGATGGGCAGTAGGCAAGCTTGGGAGGCAGGCAGCACCCAGCCCTGGCCACAGCTCAAAAAAAGAGAACAACATGCAGGGGAGGGCAAGAGTTTGAGAGATCAACATAGAGGGGGTGCCTGCTCCAAGCCTGGGGGCAAGCCCCCAGCAGGTAGACACACACAGGAGGACTGCTCTGAGCCTCAGATGCGGCTGGGGGCAGGTCCCCAGTGGCGACACACACACACACACACACACACACACAAAAGGAGCCTGGCAGACTGGGGCCATCATAGGACATCCACTGAGGGGTTCCAGACTGTGAGAGGGGGCAGACTGGGCTGAGGGGCCTCCCCCTTCCTCCCCCCCCCCTTGCACGAATTTTGTGCACCGGGCCCCTAGTAATAGTATAAGGATGAATAGTTAGGGTCTCCTTAAATACAGTTGTGAGATTTAGCAAATAAAATTTCAGGATCCCTAATTAAATTTGAATTTCAGTTAAACAATAAATATTTTTTTAGTATAAATATGCCCCGTGCAATATTTGGGATATACTTATACTAAAATAATTCATTGTTTACATGAAATATTAATTGAACTGGGCATCCTTTATTAAATCTGGCAATAAAGGATTTCATCACCTGGTGGAACAAGCGCAGAAACAGAAGCCTTCAGTGCAGAACATTGAGTGCAGTTCCATGTGTGTGCACCTTTCTAATCTTCTCCCTGTATATATTTTAACTTCTGTTTGTGCTGTTTTTATATGAGTGGGATCAGAAAATTATCCATGACTTTTCTGACTTCAAAACAACCATATTTTTTTTCATGCCCATACATATAGGTATGTTTTCTTTTTTATTAAAGACTGCAAAATATTCCTTACTGTGGATTGTTAGACCACATTTTTTAACTGCCCTACTGAAAGACAAATCAGTAAGTATTCTTTAAAGAGATGTCCTCCAGCTGAGAAAAGCTTACTAGGATTGATTCTATTTTGATTGTCACAAGCATTTAATTCTAAGTTATCATAGTTCCCTTACTCTTGACAGCTTGAAAATTTTTTGCTCATGATGCAATTTACATGCTCTGAAGCAGGATAGGATTTCTGAGCATAGTTTCCTCATTTATTCTTCCATTCCGAAATAAAAAGAAGGATCTGAATACCCAGATGGAGAAGAATCAATTTAGTATATTTCGATTGGTGACTTTGTAGCCTCCAGGAAAACGTCTCTGCATTACCACTTACTTCGCAGATTTTTTTCCTACAGGAACCATTTTTCTTCTAATGACCCAAAGGAAATTCATTAATAAATTATTGAAATTTTGCTGCTAAGTCCTGGGGAGGCAAGGAATAATGTAGTGTATTTTTAAGAGGTGAGTGATTATGGCCAGCCTGATGGTAAGTAGCAGAGAGAAGCCATGTGATCCAGCATTACTTCAGACTGGTTAATTTTGGTGTCTGTCTTAAATTAGCAGAGGAATTAATGAAGATGAACCCTCTGAAATCTGAACGATATCTAAAACAAAATCAAGTATTGGTGATCATCAAACACATATGTCATAAAACCATAAACCAACACCTACAACCAGAACAATCGAGCCTGGATGGATTCAGGGAGAAAAACAAAACAGTGACATATACAGTATATTATTTTATACACACACTCATGGAAAAATAACTTTTAAAAATTGTTAATGATTAAAAAGAAAATCTCACGAATTGATTTCAAATCACTTTTGAAAGAAATAGGCTTCCAGTCTGAGCTACATAAATTAAGTAAAATACATGTTAGGGAATGGTCGAAAACACTTGTTTCTTGAGTCAGTACAATGGGAGTAGAAGAAACTATCACAAAGATATTTCAAAACTCCCTGGAGATTAAATGACTACTAAAGAAAAACAAAGCTAAAGGCTATGCAGTCCTAGCCGATTTGGCTCAGTGGCACATACCTTGTTGCAGACTCGTAAGCTGCCCGGACCCTGGTCAGGGCGCATGTAGGAGGCAACCAATCAATGTGTTTCTCTCACGTTGATGTTTCTCTCTGTCTTTCCCTCTCTCTTCCACTCTCTCTAAAAAAAACAAAATCAATGGACAATATCCTCAGGTGAGGGTTGAAAAAATGAATGAATGAATGAATGAATGAATGAATGAATGAATGAATAGCAATAACAGACTGGAGAGATTAAAGTGGGTGGATATATGTGATTCAAGGATGAGAGGATATTAAAAGGTAAAAAAAAAAAAAAAAATTGACAGAACTTTCCAAATAGCTAACATTAAGGATCATTCAATTTTAAGTGCTCAACATTTTAAAACCTTACCATTTGCCCTTCACCTATTTCATGTCCTCAGGATGCAAAAGTACACAGGATAAAAAGTCCTGCCATCAGAGCATCCAGAGGCAGATCACCTCACAGTCATAAAACATATGGCAAGTGCAGGGGCTAAAGGAGGAGAGAGAACCTGTCTGGAGAAGGCATCGTTGTGGAAGTGATGCTTGACTGCATTTGAAGTCTTATCAAGAACTTGCCAGATAAAAAAAAAGATCTGCAAGTTGGTGAAACGACAGAGACCTTGTTCACTTCTGTACGCTAAGTGGGGAGGAGCACAGCACACACTGGAAGGAGTGGTACAAGGACAGATGTGAAATACGGTAGGATCAGCTACTGCCTTCCATGCTAAAAAATTTGATTTTTCCTAGAGTGCCTGCAAGCCTCTGAAGACATTCATAGAGAATGACATGATCAGGCGGGCATATTAGAAAGAACGCCTTTGCTATCTGTTTTGGAGGTGAGTTGTAAGCAGAGAAGACTGAAGACAGGCAGGAAAGCTGACTAAGTGACAGGTGTTGAAGAACCAAACTAAATCACCTGCAAAACATTGTCAAGGTAGGAACAGATTGTATAAATCAGTGATTCTCAACAGGGTGACACTGCCCCTAGTGGGCATTTTGATATTCGTGGAGGCATTTTTGTTTTGTCACAATGATTGGGGAGAGCTACTGGCATTTAGTGTGTAGAAGTCAGGGATATTAGACCTGCTGCAATTAGGGGATATACCATACAATACAAAATTCTGCTTCCCACATGACTTTCAAACATCCATCTAGACATAGATGTAAAACTTGACAATAATCTCAACCGATATACAAATTTATTTTACTTTTAAACTACAAATACTTATAGTATGGTTTTAATAAATACTGAATTTTCCAGAAATGCAGCTACCAGGTTCGTTGAAGGAAGAATATGTATTGTTTTGTTTGGCCCTTTACCAACATTTTATCTCTAACACCTATATCACTCATCCTGTCTGAATCAGTAATGCAACCCAACTGTATCTGCTTTCATTTGCAGTTATTGCATTTATAGTGATTATCGTTTCAAAATGTCTACTATAAAGAAACATGTCATAAAACCTTATCTTTAATATTCACTTGAATATTTGTCTAATTTTTTCTTTAACCCTAGCCTATTTATAAGTAGGTGAAATTATATTATCATTTCATTGAGTCTTCTCTAGTTATGCTGAAATGTTTATATGTTATACTAAATATTACTTAATATTTAATTATTCTATTTTATTTTTCCTTTATATTATAGTTAATAAAAGCATATTTTAAACTTTATGTGTAAAAGTATCTTTTATATAAAAAGGGGACTTTGTAAAATAATTGTTTTAAAAAGGAAACATTGTTTTTTAAAAGGTTGAAAACCACCTATACATATATTTAAGAGTTAGAATCTATAAATTTTGGTGATTTATTCAGTATGGAGTTTAGAATATAGATATTTATAATTTTAAATAGGTGAAAAGGTGAGGAGATTAAGAAATACAAATTAGATGTTACAGAATAGTCATGGGGATGTTAATACAGCATAGGGAATATAGTCATTATTATTCTAATGACTATCATGTCAAATGGGCATGAGATTTATTGCAATGATCATTTAATGTCTAGTCACTAGTGTGTGCACCTGAAACTAATATAACATTATATGTAACTGTAATTAAAAAATAAAAAATGATTTGAAAAATATTTTAAAACATTAAACCTAATATTAAAAGCTGAAAATAAAGGAGTGAAGCTGGGGGGAGGGGGTCTAATCTTGGCACATTGACAAGCAATCTATTACATGTCCATGGCAGAGATTAAGCAGATGGACTCAGGCCAAAGCTTAGAATCATGGCACAGGCTTCTGTATTCTGTTTCATAAGTCTCATCCAGCAAGCTAAAGTACATAGGTCAATAAGTCTCCTGCTAGCACTCCTTGAAATATTCCAAGCCAATAAATGATTATTTTTTAGGTTTATTTTAGATCCCTATATAAAAGCTCAGGAAGAGAGGATGAAAATAATACATATCTTTAATAGAAATTTATCACACTACCTTGGTTGTGAATAAAAATGGAAGTTAAAGAGTATAACTAGGGATACAAAATCAAGCAGGGGTCAAATCATGTGGCCTGAATAATGTGAGTGACGGTAGAATAAAGGAGTTGGGTGCAGAGCACATGCCAAAGAACGCCTGTATTGACTTTGAACAAAAGCCTGCTGAAGGGATATGTGGCATCAGCTGATACTTGAACTGAAGAAATACTGGTGGGATGACATTTGTAAAGGGTGATAGTCAAAATAGTTTACAACTAGTGCGGCACAGACACTGACCATTAAGTGTTCAATAATCAGACAGGGCACCACCTGCAAACAACCAATAGGGGGCTTTGCTGGGGCAAGCTGCCTGAAATCAAAGTCCCCTCTTATTTGTGGTTTCTCTTTCCGGAGTTTCAGTTACCTGTGGTCAACCATGGTCCAATATAAAATGAAAAATTTCAGAAATAAATAATAAGTTTTAAATTGTCTGCTATTCTGAGAAACGTGATGAAATCTCGCATTGTCCTGCTCCAGCCTGCTGGGGGTGTGAATCATTCCTCTGCCCCGTCTCCTCATGCTGTGTATGCTGCCGGCCAGTTTGTCACTTAGTAGCCATCTCAGTAGCTATCCCCATTATCAGATCAACTACTGAGGTATTGAAATACTTGTGTGCAAGCGATCCTTATTTTACTTAACTAATGACCCCAAAGCACAGTGCTGGCAATTCGGATGTGCCACAAAGAAGCTGTAAGGCGCTTTCTTTAAGTGAAAAGGTGAAAGTTCTTGACTTCATAAAAGAAAAAGAATCATATGCTGAGGTTGCTAAGATATATGGTAAGAATAAATTTTCTATCCATGAAATTGTCTAATTCATCAATTAAACTTTATCATAGGTATGTATGTATAAGAAAAAACATAGTATATATAGGGCTTGGTGCTATCTGCGGCTTTGGACATTGACTGGGGAGTCTTGGAGCATATCCTTTGGGGATAAGGTGGGGGGTACTTTATATTAAAGAGGTTTCTGATCATGTCAGCAGCCAGCCTCCACAGTGTGGGCAATCACTCTAAAATTGTTCCATAACTTTTAAGGTTTAACATGAAGACTTGGAAGCTTCTTTAACATAACAAAATAAGCACTAGTTATACATTCATTAGGATGCTTGTGCTATCTTAACTAATAAAAGTATAATATTGAAATTAACCGTTTCTCTGGGACAAGGTAAGCCACGCCTACCAGCCAATCAGAGCGGCTGTATGAAAATTAGCCCAGTCACCCCAAATGCCCTCCCCTGCAGGCTTGGACATCCCCAACTGCCCTCCCCTGTCAGCCTGGTTACCCCTAATTGCCCTCCTCTGCAGGCCTAGTCACCCCCAACTGCCTCCCCTGCAGGCCTGGTCTCCCCCAATTGCCCTCCTCTGCAGGCCTGGTGGTCCCCAATTGACCTCCCCTACAGGCCTGTCACCCCAACTGCCCTCCCCTGCTGGCCTGGTTGCCCCCAACTGCCCTCCCTCCCCTGCAGACCTGGTTACCCCCAACTGCCCTCCCCTACAGGCCTGATCCCCTCCAACTGCCCTCCCCTGCTGGCCTGGTCACCCCTAACTGCCCTCCCCTGTAGACCAGGTCCTCTACTGCCCTCCCTCCCCTGCAGGCCCAGTCACCTCCAACTGCCCTCCCCTGCTGGCCTGATTGCCCACGACTACCCTCCCCTGCTGGCTATCTTGTAGCAGCCATCTTGTGACCATATGGGGGTGGTTATCTCATGCAAGGATGCAATGATTAATTTGCATATCACCTCTTTATTATATAGGATACACATGTATGCAAATTTATTTTCACAAATAAACACTACAGTGTTCTTCATTTTATTTGACTGAACTATAAAGCTCAGAGATTATTCCTTAATCCTATATAATCCTATATAATAAAAGCCTAATATGCTAAGTATCTGGTTGTCTGTTCAACCAATCAAAGCATAATATGCTAATGATATGCTAAGATTGCTCAACTGCCCACTAGGATGTACACTGACCACCAGGGGACAGACACTCTGACTGGTAGGTTAGCTTGCTGCTGGGGTCCAGCCAATCAGGACTGAGCAAGATGGGCCAGATATGCCCTGGAGCCCTCCCACTGTCCTTCCCCCTGGGCAACCTCCCGCATCCCTCCCGGTCTCAATCGTGCACTGGTGGGGTCCCCTGGTCTGGCTTGTGCTCTCTGGCAATCTGGGACTGCTCAGGGGATGTTGGAGAGCCGGTTTTGGCCTTATCCTGCAGGCCAGGCTGAGGGACCCCACTGGTACACAAATTCGTACACTGGGCCTCTAGTAATATAATAAAGAACTCTTTTATTGGTTGACGATATTCATTGCATTAGTGTATTTAGCTATCTATTGCTGTGCAATAAACCACCTCAAAACAACAATTCTTTATAAGTGTAGTTTATGCACTTATAGGTTGGTTGAGGATTGAATAATCTGATTGAATAATTTGGTTGGCAAACTGCTAATCTGGGCTTGCTCATCCCTCTGTGAATTGACTGGTGTGTTCTACTCTAGGTTGGGCTTATCTGAAAACAGTTCTGCTCCCAATGGCTATTATCTTCCTCCTGAGACCAGTGGAATAGCCTAGGCATGTTCTTCTCATGACAACAGGAGGACAGGGCGAGCAAGCTGAATCCATGTAAGTCCCCTTTAAAATTCTGTTTGTATCACATTTGTCAATGCGCTGTCGTGTCAGCCAAAGCAAATTACATGCTAAAGCCAAGGAGCTGGGAATTATACCCCATCACAATGGAAGAGCACCATAAAATGACAGGGCACATGGCAACAGGCTTGTATAGGAGAAAATCGGAAGAAATGGGGCTATTGATGTAACCTGCCACAGTTTGTTTAAACAGCCCTCTCTTGGAAGGCTAAAAAGCTTTTTGCTATTACAAACAGTGTGGTAATTACTAATAAGGACATATGTCATCTTCTACATATGCAAGTATGTCTCTAGGATGAATCCTTAGAAGTGGTTTTAGGATATGGATTTTTGCAATTTCGATAGGTATTATTGACAAAGCACTGTTCAGAGATTATTGTAATAATTTATATTACTACCAGCAATGTTTGGATTATGTTATCCATTTTTTATCTTTGCTAACCTTGCACACAAAAATGTAATTTTTGTATAAGTTTAATTTGAGTTTGTTTGTTTTGTTTTGTTTTGAATTTTAAGTCAGTTTGATAATCTTTTATATGTTTAAAAATCATTTATATTTCCTTTATAGATCCACTTGTTCACTTTTTTAGCCCCCATTTTGTTCCAATTAGTTTTTAAAATTTTCTCAATTGATTTGTATACATTTTAAAAATTAACACTTTATTAAACTAAGGGCACACTCAAAAATAATAGCAGAACCACGGGCCAGTCAGTTCACTAGAGAGATCCAGAGAGAGAGAGAGAGAGAGTGCTAAGAAGAGCCCTCCGTAGGTCAGCACCGACCCTGGAGACTGGCCTCCAAAACTACCCCTGCTTGAATTTAGTTGTAAACTAATGTCTTAGCTCAGATTGTCATAACAAAATACCATAGACTGGGCAACTTAAGCAATACGCATTTATTTTCCACAGCTCTGGACCTTGGTAAGTGTAAAATCAAGGTGTCTCTAAAGTAGGTTACATTTTGTGGCCTCTTAGCTTGTAGGCAGCCACCATCTCTGTATAGTCACATGATCCATTCTAATTTGGAAGTTGTGACAGAAATATGTTTTTACAGAGTTGCCTAATATATGTTCTGCATGGCCAGTGTGACAAATTTTATCAGGAGGGATTTATTGTAACTTTTTTTAGTCTTGGGATAGAATAAAGAAAATTGGCTTATTAGACCACAAGTTTCACCTAATATGAAAAGTAGACAGTTCTCAGCTATTTGAGCATGAGACATTATTTACTACTAGTATAATTCTCAATAGCTGTGCTGAACTTGATTTTCTATTAAAGTATCTGTTATAAATTCCTTCATGTATATAATCTTATTATAAATTGATTTTTGACTAAGAAAACAGAAACCTAACACATAAGTTTCCATTTTATGATAAAATCTTTATTGAGAAAATATTTTCATGCTCAAGAAAATTGCAACAATATATTGTCAATACAAATATTTTGCGATTCTTATTTCCAATGTTTGCTTTTATAGTCTTAAATTTTTATGGCTTAGAAACAGGCTACAAGACATTAGATTTTTTTATATAATTAAGAATTACAGAAGTATTCTGCTTTGTTCCTGGGCGTCTTTAGAGCCCAGTATAGTTGTCACTGAGTTAATGTCTCACTCAGACCTCTCTGTCTTTTCTAAGCCAAGTCTGCTTATTACTACAATCTAACTAGTGGGCTCACAAGTGGACTATGTTTAAAGAAATTTCCAGGGCAGGAATTTGGCCTGGACTTAGCTATTGTCACAAGAAATAGTAAATAGCTTAGTGTAGAAATAATTTTTTTATTTTAGAATTTTCATGGCCCTTGGTATTTTTCTTAGGTATCTTCTCTTTCCACCTTGCTTGATGGTTACTTACATGCAATGCTCATTTCTCCTACTGTAAGAGACTGAGTTTTACTCACCTATTTTTATAGCCCTTGCTACTTTTTATAGGAATTTAGCATATAGACTTTACCTAATTAGGGTAATTTGAATATCAAATTGTTTAACTAATTTGTCTAACATCTATAATAGAAATCTGATGATGCCAAAGATGTGTTTATAGATCATTTTGGCTTTGCCATGATTATAAACATCAATGATATAATAATTAAATTTACTCTATAGATCAATTTATATGCAAATATTGTTGTCTTTCTCCTTCTTGTTCATTTTCTTGAGTAGGCAGTAGCTCCCTATAAACAGGCTCCTTGTCCTAGCCGGTTTTGCTCAGTGGATAGAACGTCAGCCTGAGGACTCAAGGATCCCAGGTTCGATTCTGGTCAAGGGCACATTTCAGGATCTGGGCACATTCCTGGATTGCAGGCTCAGTCCCTAGTAGGGGGCATGCAGGAGGCAGCCAATCAATGATTCTCTCTCATCATTGATGTTTCTATCTCTTTCTTTCTCTCCCTTCCTCTCTGAAATCAATAAAATATATATTTTTTAAAAGAGAAGTTTCCTTGATGTTTTAGCACCTCCAGAGATCTCGAGTATTCTGACACTTGCCTTTGAAGAATATGCAGGTTTGCTGCTGACAGAAACTCACAATTTTGCATTGGAAGCATACAGGTTGCCAGGATCTGCAACACCTGGAATGTTTCCCTTGGACTAAATGGAAATATTTGCTTAGATTTTTTTTACTAAGAAGAGTTCATGATATAAAAACTTTAAGACTATGGTGTAAAGGTTACTAGGCTTTGTAAATATATAACTATCAGAGATCATCATGTTGAAGTCTAACTTTACAGATGAGAAAAGTGAGTTTCAGTTAGTCTAAGTAGCTTTCCCAGGATCACACTTCTGATTGAAGGGAGAACTGAATTATAATGCAGGTCTCCTGATACTCGGTTCAAAAATCTTTCCACTCTACACAGGGCATAGACATCTAAAGTGACTTCCCCTGGGTTTGGAAGGCACGCTTGTCTCTGGCACACATTCTGTCCTGTCTGCTCTCCGCCCTCTCACCCATGATCTACCTTGGCTCTCAGTTCCTTTGTGTTCTTGACCCCTTTATATTTGTTGGCATTAATCCGTTCCTCCATGTGGACTGCTCTTTTATATCTCCACTCACTGGGTCTAAACCATCTACTCCCCTTGTCCTAAACAGCAGTTTTGTCCTGCCTTATAGCTTTGTCTTTTCAACTAAATGTAACCCATGGTCCAACATGACAGGGCTAGTACTTACCATGGGTCCAGATCCTGCTCCCAAGCTCTAATTTTGCCTTGAGTTATAGGAGTCATGCTGGGCTTTTTGCCTCTCACATGCTGTTGGACCAGTGGACCTAATGTGATCTCCAGTTTCCCTTTAAACTCTGAATTAATTTTGGTTGTGATCAGTCTAGGTTAAGATGAGCGGTTGGAGGAAACTGAGAATATGAATTTAGTTCCAGATCTATAAGTTTATGAATTTATATTATATTTTCATAGCTATTGTGAAAAAAAATAATTAGGATCTCAGTGTAATACATAGAAACAGCAAAAGGGAGCACATAAGTGCAACAAAGCATGGATTTAAAGCCAAACTGTGATCCAGCTCCAGCTCTGCTATTTATCAGCTGCGTAAGCTTGGACAAGTCAGTTCACTTCTCAATGTCTGTCTCCCCATCTCTAAAACAGGAATAATAATTGTACCTACTTTAGAAGAAATTTGTGAAGATTAAATAAAGTAGTATAACTAAGTCATTTAGAATAATGTCTAATAAATAGCTAGTGCTATATAAATACTAGACAATAAGGCCTTCAAGAAGTACAAATGGTGGGTAGGTATTTATTCATTTAACAAATTATCTATTTCTATGTCTAATTATCTATTTCTATGTACAAAATCGGGCTAGTATTGTAGAGCATATAATAAAATATAATATACAATACTTGACTTTAAAATAGATAAAATAGGATGAGGATCTGAGTTAAAGCAGCAGAAATGGTCATAGAACTAAATGGACAAAATTTCAAATTTGAAAATTTAAATATACAAGGTACGGTGACTGATTAAATATGAGAATGAAAGAAAAGAAAAAGAAAAAGAGAAAAAGAAAAGAAAAAGTGAAAACATTGCTCCACTCCCCCCTCCCATATCCTTCAGCTTGTATATTTAAACTATGTTTTACAATAAGGGAGGAACTGGCTTTGAATGAAAGATAATGAGGTTGATTTGAATATTTCTAGTTTGTGGCACCTATAAGTAGAAATTAACCTGGAGCTTAGGAGAAAAGGACACTGGAATTCCAGTTGAGATTATTGTTGAGAATATAGGAGTCATTGGATCACCCAGAGAAGACATTTGAAGAAAAAAGAAAATTCAGCTTTGCCCAACATTTAAGAGAGAACAAGAGAAGGATAAATCAGCAAAGTCAGAAAGAATAGTTAGACGTGTGAAAGCACAACCGAAGGTAATACTGTGAAATTGGAGGATGGAGAAAGGTCCAAAGGTCCAACCGTGACAACTGCTATGAGTAGCATAAAGATTGAAAATGAACCCTTGCATATGATGATTAGGTAACAATTGATTACAGTAGGTTGATAAGGCAGTACATATTATGGAAAATAGCAGTGATTTAGTCAGCACCCATAGGATGAAACTGGAGTTTCTATGTTGCCACTTGGTGTCTGATTTGCTGAACAATATGCTAGTACTAACACCCTCTCAGCCGCAGCATTCTCATTTGTATAAGTAGGGCCTACCTCATTGGGTTCTTAGAATTTAAATGACATAATACATAGAAGTTGCACAGGCATATATAATGTGGGCCAGGTTTACATGTCAGTATGTACTCAATGAATACTCGCTATTATTATTAGTGATGATATTATCACAAATGGTTAAGGAATAAATGGGAGGTTAAGACACGGAGCTTCCTCAAGAGGTTTACAGGAAAGAGAAGGAGAGACATGGAGCGTTCACTCGAGTAGGAAACAGTATTGAAGAAGGAACTTTTAAAATTTTAGGCTGGAAAGAGGCTTGAGCATGTTTTTAGGTAAAGGCAAAAGAGCCAGGAGTTGAATAAAAATACTATTACAAGAAGTGGAGAGTTCCTTATTTAGAGAAAATTTTTGTCATAACAGATACATTTCTCAAAGAGGTAATGTGACAAGTTCTATAAATCAGTACTGGAGAGCAGTATTGAAGTTGAAACGTCTCTGGTGAATCTAATTTATGAAACCATCTATAATGTGTGGGCTGTTCTCAAGCACAGTAAGTGTTTCCTCCACAGAGCACTTTCAATTTACAATGCTCTACTGCTTCCAAAGTGAATGTGAATTCTGGAAAGACAGAGGTGGGAGTCTGGGCAGGTTTACTTAGATGAGACATTACTTCTTTCCCCCTTTTCCAACAGTTTTTCTAGTCATGGAAGAATTGGAAAGATGAGAGAGGGCGGGAGGCAGGGACAGACGCAAGGAGGGGGTATAGGATGGAGCACCTCAATGAAGTAGGCTGTCCATCCCTCAAGCAAATCTCAGGCAGTAGGTTTTGACTTCTGTAGATAGAACACATCATTACCCATAAATATTCAGCAAAAAGCAAAATAATAATAATAATAAATGGAGATCAATGTCCCCAACCTTCCCCTCATACCACCCTATGGTCAGAGAAATGGGGAAAAGGGAAAACAGAGGAGAGTGTAAGAATACATTTATCACAGTAAGTAGTTTGGTTTAAAAAACAGGCGCTTCCAACATCATGCATTAAAGAAGTGTAATAGGAGAAACCAAGAAGGCAGCATAGGTAAACACTGGAATTGCGGCCGTGAACAACCATTTCAAAACCACAGTGAAAAGAAAAACAGACACCACCCAGACCCACAGGAAGGCTGGCTGAGTGGGAATTCTACAACTAGGAAGAGACTGAGACTCAGAGGAGCTGTGGAAGCAAAGTATGGAGGTACAGAGGCATGTGCAGTAAAGAGGCTGGCGGAAAGGGCTGGCAGCATTTCGTACCAGAGGGAGGCACAAGCTCCCGACAGCTCTGAACTCCAGTTCCAGACGAGTTTCTGGGGACTCAGAACCATACGGGGAGGAGTTGGACTGTCTGGTCCGGTCTGACACTGTCTAGCACCGTCTAGCACCATCTAGCACCGTCTGGCACTGGGAGGTACCCCAGAGTGGCTTGAGACCCGATGCCTCTTAGGGCAGGGCTGAGAATCATCCATAGCTGGTTGCTGCACCCTGTAGACTCCCTGAGACCTTGCCTCACTCAAGCTGCATGCAGAGGTTTTTGCATATAAAAGGCTGAGTAGCCTCAGGCAAAGCCTAAAATAGCAACTCCTTGGAGATACAAGAGCCAGTGTACCCAGTGGTCAGAGTGGTACCATCCTACATACAACTCCTCAGATTCACAAGGGACACACTCAGGGGGCAGACTCAGTAAGCACCAAAGCCCCACTGAAACAACTTTTGCCCCATAAGGGTGTCTCCAGCACAGAAGTTCTCCCACTGTAGACACAGCTGATTCTCATAACCAAGTGGCTTGGAGGTCAATTCCTCTCAGTGATCACCTAACACAGAAAGCCACTCTATCAACCCAGGGAAGCAGCCAAAATGCAGAGACAAAGAAACAGATCACAAATGACAGAAAAGGAGGAAAGCAAACAACAAGATATAGAGTTCAAAACCATGATTATAAGTGGTTTTTCAAAAATTTTCTAGAAACCGCTGATAAACTTAGTGAAACCTTCAATAAATCTAAGCATACCCTGACTAAAATAAAGGTTATACAGAGATCCAACAACAGACTAGAGGAATGCAAGAATCAAGTCAAAGTATTGAAATATGAAGAAGCAAAATACACCCAAATGGATAAGCAAAAAGAAAAAAGAATCCAAAAATATGAAGACAGTGTAAGGAGTCTCTGGGACAACTTCAAGCGTACCAACATCAGAATTATAGGGGTGCCAGAAGAAGAGAGATAGCAAGATATTGAAAACCTATTTGAAGAAATAATGACAGAAAACTTCCCCTACCTGGTAAAAGAAGTGGACTTACAAGTCCAGGAAGCGCAGAGAACCCCAAACAAAAGGCATCCAAAGAGGACCACACCAAGACACATCATAATTAAAATGCCAAGAGCAAAAGACAAGGAAAGAATCTTAAAAGCTGCAAGAGAAAAGCAGTCAGTTACCTACAAGGGGGCACCCATATGACTGTCAGCTGATTTCTCAACAGAAACTTTGCAGGACAGAAGGGAATGGCAAAAAATATTTAAAGTGATGAATAGCAAGAACCTACAACTAAGATTACTTTACCTAGAAAAGCTATCATTCAGAATTGAAGGTCAGACAAAGAGCTTCACAGACACACACAAAAAAAAGCTAAAGGAGTTCATCACCACCCAACCAGTATTATATGAAACTTGGGGCCCGGTGCACAAAAAATTGTGCACTCGGGAGGTCCCTCAGCCAGCATGTGCCCTTTCGCAGTCTGGGAACCCTCGGGGGATGTCCACCTGCTGGCATGCCTGGCCAGCTTGGGTGAGGGGCTAATGGCTGTTTGCAGGCTGTCCAAGCTCCCCAGTGTGGACCCTCACCCCATTGGGGTGTCGCCAGCCTGGGTGAAGGGCTGAGGGGTGTTTTCAGGATGCCCAGAGTCCCTTCAGGGTTCGGGTCCCTACTGGGGTACCTGGCTAACCTGGGTGTGGGGCTGAGGGCCATTTTCAGGCTGCCCACAGTCCCTTCAGGTTTCGGGTCCCTACTGGGGTACCTGGCCAGCCTGGGTGCGGGGTTGAGGGCCATTTTCAGGCTTTCAGGTTGCCCACAGCTCCCATTGACCCAACATCCCAGCAAAGCTGGCTGGAATCAGGTTTCTGGGGTTTATTTATCTTCTATAATTGAAACACTGTTGCTTTAAGCCGAGGCCTAGGCAGATTATGAAGCCTCCTGTTTGCTTCAGCTCCATGGCTTCTGTAATTGATACAGTGTTGCCTTAGGAGAGGCCCAGCTGGCCTATGCAGACAGTTTCCTCCATCGCTGGTGCAACGGAAGCCTCCTGTTTGCTTCAGCTCTGCGGCTTCTATAATTGCAACTATGTTGCCTTGAGCAGAGAGAGGCCCAGCTGGCCTAGGCAGACAGTTACTCCTGGTGCAACGGAAGCCTCCTGTTTGATCTAGTTCCATGGTGATTGGCCTCCATCTTGACTGGGTTAATTTGCAGACAGCAGCTCTGATTGGCTGGTGGGCGTGGCTTAGGCATCCCAGAGAAACAGTCAGTTTCAATATTACTCTTTTATTAGATTAGATGCTGAAAGGTATCCTTTGAGAAGAGGAAGAAGAAAAAGTAAAGATAAAAATTATGAATAACAAATACATATCTATCAACAAGTGATCCTAAAAATCAAGTGAATAAAAAAATATGATGAACAGAATAAACTGGTGAATAGAATACAATCAGAGGCATAGAAAGGCAGTGGACTGACAATTGTCGGGGGGAAAAGGGTATTGGGGGTGCGGGAAGAGACTGGACAATAATCGTACACCTATGGAGGTGGACAGTGGGGGGGCGGTAAGGGCAGAGGGTGGGGTGGGAACTGGGAGGAGGGGAGCTATGGGAGGGGAAAGAGGAACAACTGTAATAATCTTAACAATAAAGATTTAAAAACTAAATAAAATAAAAAAGATAACTAAAAAAAGTGATAAACCATTTTGACTGCCAGATACCCTCTGAGCTTTACCAGAATCATCTTACACTTGTTATACTGAAAGTTTAGAAAAACTTAACAGCTACCTCTTCATGCTTTTGTCTAGAGTTGATCCTGCCCACAAGTGAAGATCCTTTCAACTCAGTTCTGTAAATGACTTCCTCCCAGGACTTCCTCCCTCCTAAGAAGCTCCTGGTCAGTGAAAAGAGAGGTGGGGAATGTGCCTCACCAGACTTCACTCTCACAGAGGCAGCAATAGCACACAACTCACTTCAGTGGAAGCTTCTGGGTTGAATTCTCACTCCTTGACCATCTGAGAAAAGAATTCCTACACCAATTCATGCTGAGTTGCTGATGACTGATAATAGTTTATTATGATATCCTTTCAGGCTATTTACATTTGAGCAAGAGAAAGCATTGGCTGTGAAGGTAGGAATTTTAAGTACTTTGGAATGCTCTAGGGGAGATGATGTGAAGAGTTCTAACTAGCACTTCACCAATTATATCCTATAAACAATAGCCTACTCTTGCTTCTGACAGTTCTTGGCAGGCTACAAGGCTGAGGATACTAAGAAAAATGATCATGTGACCAGAACTTTAATCCTAAACACGGCCTAGAAAGAAAAGTCTTCATGACCTAGGAAAATAAGACGGAATCACCTCATTATGGACTAGCTGTGATGATTAAGTGTATCTTGTACTGATTCCTGCCGCCCCCCATCCGTTGGTTAAAAAATATATTACCAACAGTTATTCTAATCTGAGAAAAGAAGAAAGAGAAAGGACAAGACCATAGCTCATAGAAACTATATTCCCTAAAAGTAAATCCTCAGGCCCCCTTCAGGAAATCAAGAATTTTTATTGATGAAAAATTTATCCCACAACAGCTCTGAATATATCTTTATCATTCAGGTAGTAACATTTATAGAAAATATGGATGCTGTTGTGAGCAAACAGAAAGGACACAGTAAGAAACATGGAAACAAATGTGAGAAATGGGTATTATAGCCAAGTGCAATTGTGTCTTTGCACGTGTATATATGTGTGCATGTGCATGTGCATGTGTGTGTGTTAGTGAGGATAGAATGTGGAGGGAAGGCATAATAAATTATCAAACATTGCTTTAAAGGAGAGGCAATAGCAATCCCTATTTATGTTTGGGCAATTGCTTTCACACACACACACACACAAATTTATAATTTGATCCCTATGACAACCCTAAGCACTTAAGTATAACACTAAAAACTCAGGTGTAGCAGAGGTCCAGAGAAAAGAAGGGAGATTTGTCAGCTGGTGGCTGGTTAGGGAGAAGGACAGAAGAGGAATCAGGATCAAGTCCTCTCATTTAGCATCCTATTGACTTAGGATTAATGTTATAACCTCTATTTGTGGAAAGGGAACCATTCCAGTCACAATAATTTCTCCTTTGTTCATGTATAAAACATTTCAGTTTAAGCATTCACTATTATCATTTAGCCCAGGATAATCTCACACATGTGTGAAATGACACATATATGCATGAGCGTTATTCATTTTGCATTATCTTTAATGGCAAATGTTTCAAAACAACTTAAATGTCCATCAATAGAGGACTAAGTAAATAAATTCTGGTCCAGTTATGCAGTAGAATACTATGCAACTGTCAAATAGCATGAAGCAGCTTTCTATTGATATGGGAAGGTCTCTGTATTAGGATTGCTGGAAAAAATGTGCAATACACCATGTGACATCAACAAATAGAAATCTATTGTATCACAGTTCTGGAGATCAGAAACCAAAAATCGAGGTGTTGGCATGGCCATGTTCCCTCTGAAACTTATGGGGAGAATCCTTCCTTGGTTCTTCCTAGCTTCTGGTGATTTTCCTGCAAGCCTTGGCATTCCTTGGCTTATAGCTGTATTACTCCAACATCTGCCTCTGTTGGCTGTCATCACACGTCATTCTCACTGTGTGTCTCTCTGTCTTTTCTTATAAGGACACCAGTCACATTGTATTAATGGCTCAACCTACTCCAGTATGACCTCATCTTATTTCCAAATAAGGTAATCTTCTGAGATACTGGTGGTTAGGACTTCAACATACTTGAAGGAGAGGGGTCACAATTCAATCTGTAACAATCTCCAAGGTAAATTAGGTGGAAAGGGCAAGATGCAATGCAGTGTATATAACATAATATCTCTATGCAAGAGAAATATGCACACAGATATTACATAAACATTTTATAGAATATCTCCATAACATACTAGTGGCTGCCAAGCAGGAGAACTATATGGCTGGTAGAAACATTGTAAAAATCAGACTTTTAAGTTATTGCTTTTTTGTACTTTTTAAATTATTTCAACTAATTTTTAAAATCCCCTTTCACAAGTATTCTTCAGTAACATGTAATGCAAATATTAGCAGAAGGTGCTCAGATCTTTTCTTCTGAGATGCTCTGGCAAGATTAATGCTAGAGAGAATTCACTGAGTTTAATGTCTCTAAAATATTAGTAGAGATAAGTCAGAAATCTGGATGAGAAATTAGGCTCACATATTACCCAATCAGAATCTGAAGCAAAGCAGATACATATAGCAGAAAATGAGTTCAGATTCTCCAACAGCATCATCATGGATGTGATAGGAAATGGAGGTCATGGCAGG
Organism: Murina feae; assembly: GCA_004026665.1. Taxonomy (NCBI): domain Eukaryota; kingdom Metazoa; phylum Chordata; class Mammalia; order Chiroptera; family Vespertilionidae; genus Murina; species Murina feae. The sequence goes on along the minus strand of PVJC01008089.1, from coordinate 4,680 downwards.
AATAGCCAGGCAAGGCTCACAACTGAGGCTCCAAGTGCAAAACTTCTGAAACCGACAAATCATCTTTTCTGCATACAGATCCCTAAAACCCCCTGCCCTGCAGAGTCTGCTTCAGTCAGTTTGAACCTCTGGCCATAAAATGTGAATGCTTAATACATGCAGGAAATTTGGAGAATAGCAAGGATCAGAGAGAAATAAGAGAGCACTTAATGACTAACTCCGGAGTTATCGCTTTCCCATTTGGACCTGCTTAAAATTAACCTTGATCCTAAGGCAGAAGCAAGATATTTAGTTCCAAACTACATGGATGGCTCATTTGGTATCACACCATTCCATTGTTATCATTTATTCATTTCTGCCTTTCCTCAATAACTCTAACGTAGAAAGTTTTCTGATGTAAGTTTTTATTTCACCCTGCATCATTTAGATCCCATGGGAAGACAATTGGCCTGACAGTCCAGAGAGCTTCAAGATAGAGCAAATCCTGAGAAATTAAGATCTAGAATGGAATTGGTAATGGGAGAAATAAAACTACTGCCAGATAAAAACCAGGTCTTTTACAGGTACAGAATTAGGAAATATACTGTCGATAGAAAATGCTCCAAGTTGCATTTTGATGCAGTTTGCTTTGTAAGAAATGAATGGTATGCTCTCTGAACAGGATTGGTAGTAAAATAAATATGAGAAATGCTAGTACCTGGTAATTACTCCCTTCTTAAATATTCACAATGCATATTATTATAGGTAAGGCTCTAAGAAGTCTTTCATTTAAATAAATTTATTTAACTTTGTGGAACTCAGAGTTTATAAAATGCACTTGACTACAGATCATTTTCTTAGATTTTACTTATTAAAGAATTTTTGCAAATCTAAGATTCCAAAGAGTACAGTTTAAGAAACTATAAATCCCTTTACAGCTCATTTGCCAAGAGTTTGGAGAGTAGTTTGGGAAAGAAAATGTTTTCCTAGAAGTGAAGTCCACTGAGTGGATGAATAAGACTATTTATGGGAGCATTTATTGGTTTTGCAAACATTTATTGAACACCATCTAGAAGAATAGACTAAACAATGTATTTTTAAAAAATAAAATAGAATCACAGGTACATTTTCTTTATCCAATCATCTATCAAAGAATACTTAGGTTGTTTCCTTGTCATGGCTACCGTGAATAATGCGGCAATGAACATAGGGGTGCATATGTCTTTGCACAAAAATGTTTTTAATTTTGGGGGGTCTATACCCAGAAGAGGGCTTACTGAGTCATATGGTAATTATTCTTAATTTTCTCAGGAACCACTACACTGTTTTCCATAGTGGCTGTACCAATTTGCATTCCCACCGGCAGTGAATGAGGGTTCCTTTTTCTCCACAACCTTTCCAACATGTGTTTTTGCTTGTCTTATTAGTAATAGCCATTCTGACAGGTGTGAGGTGGTATCTCACTGTAATTTTGATTTGCATTTTCTTAATAGCTGGTGACATTGAGCATCTTTTCATATATTTGTTGGCCAATTATATCTGTTCTTGAGAGAAGTGTCTGTTCAGGTCCTCTTCCCATTTTTTAATTGGACTGTTTGTTTGGTGTTGAGTTGTAAGAGTTTTTAATATATTTTAGATATTAACCCCTTGTCATAGCTGTTGTTTGCTAATATCTTCTTCCATTTGGTTAGTTTACTCTTTGTTTTGTTGATGGTTCTTTTGTTGTGCAGAAAATTTTTAGTTTGATATAGTTCTGTTCATTTATGTTTGCCTTTACTTCTCTCGCCTTTGATGTCAAATTCATAAAATATTCTCTAAGACCAAAATGTGGTACATATGTATAAAAGAATACTACTCAGCCATAAGAAAAGATTAAATACTGCAATTTGCAATGACATGGAGAGAGCTTGAGAATATCATGCTAAGCAAAATAAGTCAAACAGAAAAAGTTAAGAACCATATGATTTCACTCATATGTGGGATATGAAACTGAAACCAACAAATGAACAAACAAGTAAAACAACAAAAACTCATAGACACAGACAACAGTATGCTGGTTATCAAAGGGAAGGGCAGTAAGGGGGTAGTAAAGGATAAGGGAGTCAAATATATGGTGATTGGAAGTGATTTGACTTTGGGTAGTGGGCAAATAATTCAATATACAGATCATGTATCATAGAACTGTATACTTGAAACCTATTTAATCTATTAACCAATATCAACCCAATACATTTAATAATAATAAAAAAACAGTAACATAAGGATTTTTTATAAACTTCTTTAATAATAAGCATATGTTTGTAATTTTGTTTTTAATAATTTTAGACATTTTCTGGTATATTTTCCTTCACAAAATATTTCCAGTTTGATTCAATATGGGAGCACACCAGAATTCTGGACCAAATTATTGGCTCAAAAAAAAAAAACAAAAACCAGACTCTGAGAACATTGAGGCATTTGTTTTTCAAATATGTAATACAAATGTTTAGTTTTATAATGAATTCATTTAAATGACAGTAAAATAGTAGAGTTAAGGGCAAAGATAAAAATGTCTAAGGGTAGAATGAGGCTTCCAATTAAATATAGCAAATTGAGTCTGGTTGTTTATTTCTATAATCTCCTAAAACCCCACATAAAAGGCTGCAAAGGTGTAAAAAAGGTATCAACCCACTATGGCAAAGAGAACAGAGTGAGTAACAACAGCAGCTAAGCAGTATCTGCAGGATTCTAGAAGACAGAGAGTAAATGAATGAGTGGCTCAAGACAGGTCAGCAAGAAACTGAAGCCTGACCGGCCGCACTGAGAGGTGCCCAACAGCAGGCACATCAGGTGAACTGTAAATGCCATACAGGTTCAGGATGTGAAGATGCTGGTTATACTGAAGAACCGGGGTGTGGGATGGGGCTAACTATCAGAAAATTAGATAAAAGACTATAAGTGACAGTCAGACTTCCCAGAGGCCTCTTCTACCTATAAAGTCAGGCAGGACCCTCCATCCCCTGGGGGAAGGCAGGATACAGAGCGAGATTCACCATGAAGCTAAGGAAGCCTATGCCTCAGGTTCCCCACTTGCACAAGGACTGTACTTAATCTTGCTTCATAATTTAATTTATTTTGTCTCAAGAAGGGCCCCCCAAATTGTATAAGCTTCAGGCCCTACCCTAGACAGAGTAGAGAGGTTGGACCAGGAGATACCAGACTGAAAACCAGGTGATTGTGTGGGAGTCTGCATGAAAATCTCCTGCCTCAGCTCAGCTCCCCAAATGCTTGTAGCAAGGCCAGGCAAGATTTTTTTTTTAAGTATTGCTACTGTCCTCCCCAAGACCGTGTGATGTGGGGGTTAGTATTTTCCTCTTTTACAGGTATCAGAGTCAGAGAGAAATGGAGTAAATGCCCGAAGTTACTGAGCTAGTTTACTAGATGGACCCCGCTGTCTGATTTTAGGATCCATGTTCCTAGCCACTGCACAATCCTGGCTCTCCTGAAGTAAAAGATCTTGTGAAAGCCAAATTATTTTGAAATTTTAGAATCCTAAGGCTTCCAGAGAGAAAAATGAGGTCCCATACTAGGTACTTGGAATAAGAATGGCATGAGAATTCTCACTAGCACCACTGAAAACCAGAAGGCAGTGGAGCAATGGAGAAATCTTTCAGATTTCTGAGGGAAAACTATTTTCAAACTAGAATTCTACAGGTAGTCCCTCCACCAAGGGTGAGAGTAGAATATAAATATTTTTAATCATGCAAGGTTGCCACACTTGACCCCCTAAGCACTTTTTCTCAAGAAGCTGCTGGAGGACTAAAGAAAGATGTCGCTCCCCAAGCAAGGGAGTTCACCAAGGAGGGAGTCAAAGGGAAATCCTATGAAGATGACACGAGGAGGCCCCAGGTGACCACTGTGCTCAGGTCTGGAAGCTACTGGACAAGAATGGAGCAAGAAGACATAGGTCTTGCAGGAATGATGAGAGAGGAAGGACAGAAGGAGAAGGAAGAAAAACTGAGAGATTAGCTGTAGAGTTTCACCATACTGAGAGAAGTTTCATTGATCTGGCTGCATGTTCAGGAAGGAATTTGTTCTCAGTACTTGGAAAACTAAACAAATGCAAAGATGAGGCAACTTCAGCTTTGGAGAAAATAAATACTTGTATAATAAATGAAGGTAATCATGGTTGGTATATGTTATGTCTCAGGGTTGAGTAATATTTGTCCAGTTATACCAATACAATCATAAAAATATTATTATAACAACATTGGGTGAATGGAAGAAGGAGGCATGTATTCTTTTCTCTTGTCCCTCTTTATTTTTTTTCATATCATGGATCGCTTCCTAGAATCACTAACTAGTTCAAGCATGTCAAACTCAAAGGCTAACACGGGCCAGATAAACAAGGTTTAGGTTTATGTGGACCACAAAAAAACAAAAGCTTCAATTTTCATAGAAACGTAGGTTTATTTCCATTGAGACATGCTGAATACAAAGGGCAAATACATGAGTAATCGTTAACATCTAAACTAATAAAAGCGAAATATTAAAATTAACCGTTTCTCCGAGACAGGGTAAGCCACGCCCACCAGCCAATCAGAGCGGCTGTATGCAAATTAGCCCGGCCAACATGGCGGCCGCCACTCCCGGACCTGAGTAAACAGCCCTTTCCATTGCGGCAGGAGGGAAAGTGAAGCTGCGCCCCTCAGCTCAGCTCCG